>JAZGTH010000015.1:970000-1152500 GCA_036877525.1 Chromobotia macracanthus
CTGCTTCATGTAGGCAAAAAAAGGCAAACACACACACACTCAATTACGTTCTTAAATGAGAACAAAGCGCAATTTCTGCTGCGCTTTATAAAGGGGCCCTGAGTGACACCAGCACATTAATCAGAGGAAATAGGATGCAGCAAACCAAGCATCTTACACAAGCAGAGCATGAGCTGTTTGGAGACACTCATACAGAAATTTCCCTCTGGCACTGTTGAAATATTAAGAGTATATGCAGATCTTGCATTTATCACCTGCAATTAAGCTGCTGAAACTACATGCATGAATTACTCCCACAGACACCTATAAACATGTCAGGAGTTGATATTTCTTGTTTCTCCAGAGAATTTACACACCTCACAGTAAAACTGAACCTGACTGAGGCACTCGAAACTAATCAAGATGAGAAACTGGTAATGTCATAAAACTGCTGAAACACAGTGTCATGTTTCTGCATCCATCAGAAAGATCACACAGTACATCTGCTCTCCTGCAGAACTGTTCAATCATTTTGATTCTCATTTACTACATAGTGCAGGTAGCTGTAGTATGTGGATTTAAGACGCAGCCTGTATCAGTAGCTAACAGAACAAAAGTGACTGAAGGTTCATGAGAGGACAGTCATACAGAGCAGAGCTCATAACCTTTGGTTCTCTAACGGTGGTGAATTTTATGAGCAGTGGTGACCATCTGACACACCTTCATCCAGAACCACAAATCAACTTCAAACTCAGTGTGTTGTGGGAAAGCACTGACTGCAGATGAAGGCCTCCAGAATCAATAGTGAAGCTCACTGTTTAAAGCAAAGCCCTTCAGGCTTTAACCTTTTCTCATGACACAGTGCATGTCTGCAGTAATGCCAATAATAACTCATGTCCTCCTTTTGTCTTTCTGTACAGCACAAAATTCCATCCATTCACAGAACATGAACACATTATAAAACAGACTGTAAACCTCATTATAACATTAGAAACATTATGACCACACATTATAACACAGAACAACACATTATGAAACAGATTGCTGATTGATAATTCAGTGTTCATACATGATAACTGTTCCGATGTGAAACCTGTTCACCGACTGTAGTTTATATTGGGAGCTAGTTTTACAGTCATTTCTTTTCTTTTGGTCTAATTTTCTACCAGTCAGACTAACTTTCCCTCAGAAGAGGGAACACACTGTCTCAAAGACACGACTCCATCCTGATATTACACAGAGGGATTATACTGTTTAGTTGGACTGCAGCAAAAACCTGTGGAACACACACAATCACACACACACACTACACATTGTCAAATACACATACACGCGCACACATAGTGCACACACACAATCTCACTCAAAGCGCACACACTCACTCACAGCGCACACACACGCTCACTCACAGCGCACACACACTCACACACACACACACTCACACACACACTACACATTGTCAAATACACATACACGCGCACACATAGTGCACACACACACTCTCACTCAAAGCGCACATACACTCTCACTCACAGCGCACACACTCACAGCCCACACACACGCTCACTCACAGCGCACACACACGCTCACTCACTCTTACACACACACTCACACACACTCTTACACACACACAAAGCACACAGCAGGACTCTGCTCTGATTAGAGTCTGTTACACAGATTGTTTTAGGAATATAAAGTAATTTCCCAAATAATAATACAGGAAACTATTACCAGTTAAGACAGAAAAGGTTGTGTATAATGGAAGTTGTTAAAGGTGGAGTGTGTAATATTTTCTTCTACTCCAGCTTAATATGAGAACAGTAGAGGCTGATTTCACAAAAACACTGTTATGTGCCATCAAAACACTGCTGTATTTGTGCACTTGCTCTCATCTACACAATGTCTCCACCAATGTCGTGAGTTTAGATTCAGAAGATGATCTGATGATCTGTTTGTTTGACCAGCAGATGAGGTCAGATGAGGTCTTTATTTTTGCAGTTCCATTCATTAGCTGTTCAGACATCACACCCTTCATCTTTACCTCGCTCTTAAATCTCTTCAATCCTCTGTCATCAGATGAATACCTGACACTCAGACTGTGACTGGCAGGGGTTCCTGGATTACACTGACGGGTGGGAGAAATAAATGCAGGTTGACAGAAGATAATACCTACAGAGAGATGCTGTATGTGACTCTGTTAATACAACAGAGAAAGAGCAGAACTGAAGGCTAAATTAAACAATGTCTGTACACCAGCGTGAGCAGCTACAGTACATGTGAATTTAATGACTCCATCAATAATGCAGCATGTGACTCATGTGCAGGAGAATCTGTGTTTGATGTTTATTCAGGTCATTCTTACATCCTGAAAGGTTTCATATGATCACTGTAGCAGCGCTAATAAAACATTTACACACAGAAGAATCCTGCAGGCTGTCTGGATGATGGAAGGACATGGAGGAGCTGTCAGCTTTCTAATGTTCTTTCTGCTGCACTTGTGATTCAAAGACAGGCGGTGCTTTTGAGAAGTAAACCTACAGGCCTCTGATACTCCACTGCCTGAATGGCAGAACATTTCCAGCTATTGCAGGTGAATAGCAGACCGGCTATAAAAACTGACCAGTCAAATAAACAGTGTTGAAAAAAGAGAGAAACACATTTCAGACACATGTACACTTCTGCAGCAACACTGGACAACAGTAAAATCTGCACCAGAGCAACTAATAGATATCAATGCAACTTCCTCCTTAAAGGTAAGCTACAGTAATATTGCTGCAGAATCATTCACACATGCACATTTACACACAGAAATAATAAAACATAAGCAGAACCCTTGTATTTCATTCTAATATTCAAAGATCTGTAAGCTCTGTAGGTAACTGAAACAGGAAACTCATTTGTAGCCATGGTGTATTGTGTGAAGTCTTTCTTTCAGCTGTAAAAGACTGAAGTACAAGACTGTGTATATAAATTATTTTAGGAACGTTTTAGAAAACAATGTATGAAACATTGCAAAAGATATGATCAGAAACAAGAGTACGATAACTAAAGCACAAAAAAAGAATATTTTTAAGTTTGCAAGATATTCAAATATTCACAGCTATATAAGTAGTTTGACAGTGGAGGAAGACTACTGCTTCATCTGAGTGAACAATCACTTCTGAGCTCTTTACTATGATTCTGTTTCCATGGTAACAGTGACTTCTTTGACCTCAGGATTATGGGTAGTGTAGTTTTTACTGGAAAGATGCCAGTTAAATTTGATTTTGTTAAACATTGAGTTTAAATCACAATGAAGTGGCATCTACAGAAGAACACATCAGAGACGCCATGTACATTGACAATCTGCTCTGAGGATTCACAGAAAGTTCTGCTGATGTTCCACACAATACTTTCTGCTTATACACACGTTATCTTCATATTGTTGCTCATTTCACAATGATTTGTGAGAATTTGACACTACATTCTTTACCAAATGTACACATTTATATTTCATTCCAACTTTCCACAGGCTGTGGTCTCACTGTGTTCTCACATGACACAATTACTTCAAATTAAACCAAATGAATTTGAATAAAGGAAGAAGAGCAGGTGACACTGAATCTTACCTCAGCTCCTGTCAGGTAGAATGCAGAGAGGAGTCCACCAACGTAACGAATGTTCACCTCAAACAAAGACGCCTCTCCATTCTGCAGAACATAAACAACATTAAAACACTCGTTTCTGTTGCCATAGTCCCCCTTCAGCAACATTACTAATGACTTGCATGAGTAAATGAGAAAAGCATGTTTCCTCAGGCTGTGAAGGTCAGACTTCTGATGATTTCACCTATAGAGGCGATTCAAACCCTTGCTAGTTTAAATTAGAAGGGAACAGGCATGAATATACGTGAGTGGTTATATAGTTTAGTTTCTCAGGTTACATCATGACCAATCAAATGTTTTTCTGTTTAATCTTTTAAGATAAGACTTTATTAAAAACTATGAAAACTTGTAATTTTACAATTTTTAAAACTCTAAATTACAAGCTGCAGAGATAGAGGTTGGAAAAGGACAAAAAATGAAATTAATGACTTTTGGCACAAAAAAAACTTAAATAACATAAGTGAACCTCAAGGAAAAAGAATATAAAAATAATCATGACCTCTTCAAAGTATATTCTACATCTGCAAAAGGATTTTCTTCTACCCGTACTGTGGTGACCTCAGGCTGGTTTATTCAGTGACTATAGAATATTTCTGGTGTTTCCTGCTGGAGGAGACAGCACACATCTCTGTGTCTTGAGCAGGAGGACACAATTATTAAACACTGTTAGATAATGTGTCCCAGCACTGAGAGTTAAAGGAGACTACTGATTTATAAAAGAGCACGTGAATAACAGCAGCTGTATAACCTGAACTTACACTAGAACAGGGTCTCGTCCCATCTCATTCAGAACTCTTACCAGTCAAAACGGTTAGAGTCATCAAACTGATGGTGATGTGCCTACAGGCTGATGTTACTTCAAGGAAAAAAATCCCAAATTCCTAAACAAACACTCGAAATGTGCTGTCATAATTGCCCAAAGCTACTGTGTGACGTCACAATATATGAATGGCAGATTTTTGGAGATTCTTAAAACCTATAAGGTCTTACACTGTTTCATGACATCACAGTTCAGGACAGTGACGTGTGAAGATTTGAGAGTATGTGTGTTTCTGTGGTGCCATCAGCCAATCAGAGCTGTCATGACCTCATTCTCCCGCAGCATCAGTGTAATTAGTCATTTACAGCGCAGGTCCCTGGCTATATGCATTATTAAACATGTTACATTAAAATATAATAATGCTGTGGTCTAGTGGATAATGAAGCCTTACACAGAGAAGATTAAGATAAGAGCAGAAAATATCCTGGAGAGAGCCTAAAGAGGTTCAATGTGTCTCTATAATTGTGATCACTTGAATCTGCCAACAGTTGAGGTGACAAGAGTCCCTCCTTGACTTTCAGACACTCGCAAGACAAAATCTCTAGAGAAGAAGATTTAGAACAGAATTAGAACAGAGAACTGAGAGGACAATCACCTCCTCCATCCACTCATTCATGTGTTGATCAGCGGGACCCTCAGTCACATGATATCTAAAGAGACCTGGAGATGAATCTGTGTCTGTAGTGTTGAATAAAGAGAGCCTCCTTCCTCAGGAAAACAAAGAGCCAGAACCGGTTTATAAAGGATTACACTGAGAGCTCAAACAAACCCCAAACAAATAAGGTTAAACAGGTATCTGCATGTAATTAACTTAGTGTATTCACATTATATGGGTTTCTAACTGTGAACTGTGTTCTGGTTGAATGAGCTGTTGTTAAACGCAGGTGACCTCAAAAACTAGCTTACCCCAAAATCCTGATATTATTCTCTCACCCTCATGTTGTGCAGGCCTCAATACAGTACACACATATATAAACTATTACATCTTTGCAATTGTGGAATCTAAATTTAACTATTTTATTCTGTGCCATTTTGTTGCTATGAGTCACATTATCTTTTAAGTAACATTATATGTTGCCCCTACTGGACACACACCGAGTCATGAATTTCCGACTGGTGGAATTTTGTGCATTTTCACAGCTCTACTATACTGCTGTTATATGAAGAAAACAGGTGCATGAAAACTCCTGAATTCTCCTTTTGGGCTCCTGAAAATATAACAGCATATGGATTGGGAATGACAGAAGGTAGATTAAAAAACTGTCCGCAACCGGGTCAGTTGTACCCCTTCTGTTCTCCATCAGGTGTGTTGTTTTGAGTGGATGTCTGTCTGGATGTCTGTGGATGTAGTCTTATGGATAATGGCACTAAATGAACACTTCAATATCACAATCTTCTGAACGCGTGGGTGTCTGAAAGGCGTATGGAGAGATGCCACAGAGATGCTATTGTTAGTAGCACAAAAATGGAGCGCAGAGAGATAATGAATAAAATTACAGTGTCTAGAAATAGGACAGGCTGAAAGCTTCTTGCAGTTTAAGCTTAGAGATGCGGTGTGTTTTGTGCCTCGCCTGCTGGTAAGCGTTCAGTGCAGATTTAGAAAATGCACTGCCTGGTTTGCTTTGGAAGAGGCGATGCTGGAATGTTCTCTAGTTAATGAGATTACACTTGAGCAGTGAGCAGTAACGTTTAGTTTGTAGTTACTCGCACCAGCAGCCCTCAGAGACCCAAAGTATCAATTAAAAAATCTACCCTTAAAATCTTTCAGAAATTGTTTATAAACATGTTCATGAACAGATTGATAGACTTTGTGTGGTGAATTATGGAAAAACAAAGTGGATGGGATTTAAAGATGCTGTAACATCATAATTATCATAATTACTTTGAGAATGAAATGCTTTGAGAAAGCTGGAAATGAAATGTGTTTATGTTTTCACATACAGAGGGCAGCAGTGCAGATACACTGACCTCTGTGAAAACTGATCTCTGACAATCTCTGAACTTGAATCATGTACAAACTGATTTACTGAATAAGCTCAGCTGTGTTCTCATATTACTGCTTTACATTTAAGAGATGAAACATTTGCATGCAGCTCATATTTAGTGAGAAATACATGCTTGAAACTTGAAACTTGCATTCTATGTAAGACTGTTAAGCAGATACATCTTCTGTTAATCTGTCACGACTTTTGCTGATAAATGATGAAAGTGAGTCTGCTGTGTCATCACCACAGAACGAGTAATACAGTCACACAACAGCACTCGTGTTCAGCCTGGAATCAGCCCTCACTGATCATGAAAAGGACCATTTACACAGCACACTCAAGTCAATCTCCCAATAAAAGCCCCGACTGGAGTGATGGAGTTCTCTTTATACACTGACTGTACAGCTGGAGGTGACAGTATTATTGTTTGTAGTGTGTGTTCCTAATACATGACAGACAAATCACATGAAACACTGAGCCTCAGTTCATTCTCCAGCACTTCATAAATACAGACTGGTTTTCACCTAAACTATGATTGTCACATTTATAGTGATCTTTATGACTATGGTTTTATTAACATTTAATAAAAAAAGTAAAAAAAATAATATTAAAAAATTAACATTAATATTACTAATTGCAAATATATAATATATATATAATATATAATATATAATTTATACAACTGTGTCTGATTGTCTCTTATAAATGAATATTCAGATTTTGTCTGGTTCTGTATTTTCTGTAAAGCTGCTTTGAGAAGCACTGTTCACATAAATGTGAATTAAACTGTCAATGCATAATGTTCAGTTGCTGGTTTCAGATCTGTGCAGTAAACTGAATAAACATGATTATGTAGGAGTACATGTATGAAGTGTTTTAAAGTTTCCTGCTGTTATCATGGATTTATGATTTTCATAAGGCAGTATCATGCATGTTAGCATGCTAATTACTAGCACATCATGTACGGTACATTAGCATGTTAAATGTACAGAGAAAAACGAGTAGAAGTATAGTTTGATAGAACTATAATAACTGTAAGGAATAAAGCAGCTTTCCTGCTAAATTAAAACACAACATTCATAATTAGGATGGACCCACCAGAGTAATTACAGCCAATTACAGTCACAGTCTCTCCATTTGTCTCATCAGTTAACATCACAGTGAGCAGAGCAGCAGTCTTTACTCACACTCATTCCAGGATAAAACACCTGAACTGACATTATGGAGATGCAAGGCAACATTTGACCCTGTTCATTTTTGTTATTGCAGGTTTTTCTTGTGATTGAGCGGGTTTAAATCAGATTTGGTAGCAGGAGATGCGTGTGTACCTGCCTGTACACAATCCGATCCAGACATGCTCAAACTCACACACATTTCTGCACACATTTCTGCAGCCTGTAGAACACACAGACGTTTCCGTTTGACTCTGTTCTTGTATTGTGCTTCAGGAGGACGGGTCTTCATCCAGATGATTTCTGGGTATTTCTGTCTTTGACTTACAGGTCACCTTCATTCATCATGCATTGCCACAATTACGGGAAATGTCTCCAGCCTATCTGACTGGGGCATGAATTATTAATACACTGATCCTGGAAGGGCATAAATCTGGAAAAATCTGCATTAGAATCTAAAAACCCAGAACATCTGATCTTAGAATTTGACCTTGTGAAATGTTCACACTGCTTTCATCTCATATTTATTAGAGTCTCCTGAAGGAAAGCTTGTGTTCTGATTTCTCCTGTAACACTGAGGTAAATAATAATCACAACCAAACAAACCTGTTCACACCTCAACTGCAACAATCAGAAATCAAATTCATCTTCATCAAGAGCAAATTGAAATTCATCACAGTCTGGAAGACTAATTGAAGTATTAAGAAACACACAAAAGTCTGGAAGGAGATTAGATTTGACTGTGGCCTGAGGTCCTCACAACTGTGCTGTTATTTATGGTGTTGCAGCTGCTGCACTGAGGCTTCAGTTGTTCAGAAAAATTCCTTTGAGGAACCAATAAAGATTTTTCTGAAATCTGTTTTTCTGTTTTTTTTTCAGAACAGCCTTGAAACACTTTACTATTTTTTAATTCTATCAGAGGTCACTGTTCTGAATCAACACTGTGCTGAAGTTATTGACTGATTTTATTTTTTCTATTCATTGACATTAAGGTGAAACTTATAAAGCCGGTGAAAAACATTTAAATTCAGAAATTAATCATTAAATTTGCATTAAGAAAGATAAATGATTATGTAGTTTAATTGTTGCATTCTTATACATCATGGTAGTACCTACATTTTAAATCCTAAACTGTAGACTGAGTGTAAAACTGATGTATATGTTTTACAATTGAAAAGTTTATTTGTATTGTACACACATGTGAGAACCGATAAACACACACACACACTTGTTAGAAATGTGAACATCCACACTTGCCTCTAGACTGTGAAAGACTAACAGCACTAAGAAATTGAGAAACATTATAAATCTGAGTTTTTTCTGTGGCACTTCAGCTGATGTCAGGAGAGATTTTCACTGCAGAAGTCTCATTCAACAGCTCGTGACGCGCTCAAACATGCTAATTATCTTTCCTCTTATTTAGCCTCTTCAAAAGCTGCAGCTCTCCTGTGGAATATCATTCACAGCGCACAGTTAGATAAGCAGAAATGTTGTCAAATTCTCCTTCAGGCTGCAAATATTTCTAAATGTCAAATGTGTCCATGCAGATAAATGCCTGTAAATCTCAGTTTCTAATTCCAGGAGACTGAAGGAGTGAATTTTACACATTTTAAAGAACATTGCTCCAATTTACAGACGCTCCATAAGTGACCTTCTGCGAAGCCCTGCCCCTCTGCAGTTACATCTACTCACAACAAGCTTTACAGAACATGAGAGTCCTACAGAAATGAACTGGAGACTGAACAGCATGATCTGAAGTACAACGGTGAAAAAAATGGAATATTTTAAGCTGCCCAATTCTTTAAATAAAATGAATTTATGTGATTTTCATTAGTGTAATTACAGGCGGAGCTCTGTGAACGGGCATCTGGAAGCTTCTCTGGCTGTGTGATGTGGACACTGAGAACACAAGAAGCTCTGAGAAATGTTCTCTGAGAAACAAACAGCTCCTACAGCAACACACCATCAGTTTAGCAGAGAAGAGACAGTTTCTCCTCCAGTGACTGCAGAACTCCATTAATGTCCCTCCATTTGTTCTGCTGAGCCTCTGCTGTCCAGCCAGAGAAGAAGAGAGCACTCACATCTGAACAATCAGAGTGACTGGAGAAAATATCTTCTCTGCTTAACAGACAGCTCTGTTCAGACTAGATAATGTGCACTTCCAGAAAGAGAAACACACACGTTTGCGTCACAAATACTGAAGAATAAAAAGCAAAACCTCCTCTAGCCCTGCATGAATTTCCAGGCATCTTCAACTGGTGACAGGCTCACGTAAGCACCTCAGTCTAAAGCTGAACTCTCTTTCAAACATTAGATTCCATTAACCTGGAAAATTCAGTGATGAGTTCCAGCCCTCAGTGTTTGTAAAGCTGAGGCTGTTTCCTCATCACTTCATGGCAGAAATCTTTGATTATTTACTTTGAAAAGTGGCTTCTCTGTCAGCTCTCTGTTAAGATTCTCTGAAGACATTTGGTCTCACTCAACATGTCCAATGTCAAAGTTTTTTCTATACTTTGATGCAAAACTCACCCTCATTAAAAGCTGAGCCACTGATCATTACCTCACAGCTTGTGTTCTGGGAAAAACATTTCATTTAATGATCCAAATGAGTCTGAGATACAAATAAAAGTTTAAAATATTACATTTGATTTTTTCTTCCATGTACATCTCTAATCACAGAAAGCTGTATATAATGTATGGCTCTTTTTAAATATATTGTCACTTGACAGGAATAGTTTTGATGTTAACGTAACTCAGTCATGTTAATGAGCTGGAGATGTCTCAAGTGACAGCATCAGGTCGCACTGCTCCAACCTTTCATCACGATATCAACATTCAGCTCAAGCAGCGAGAATCTCAATCTGCTGCTGTGTGCTGGGCAGGAATTTAAAGTGTGAATAGGGCAATCAAATCAGACGAAAGGAACAGGAAAATGTTTCTTTGAGAGCTTAAATTCTCTTCAATTACCCTTTACACTCAGTCTCTGATTGGCTGATTTGAGGCAAGCTCTGTTGAATCACATTACCGGTACAGAATGGAACTAATCAGATTATTCAGATCCTGCAGCCTGCAGTATAAACACGACCATTAGGATTCTCCTCTGTTTGCTTTGAAGAGTCATTCCCCTTAAGAAATTCATTCTCCCGACCTCAAGATAAATGTGCTTGACACTGTTCTGGCTCTGTGGTGAAGCTGGGATTAACTCAGAATTGCTGTTACCAGCTCACGAGGGAGAACACAGATCCGTCATTCCCCTCACGAACGTGGGCTGCTGTTCTTCAAGACTCGTCCTGCATCACACTTGACTAGTTGGATCTGTAGCCTCGCTCTTTCTTCCTTGTGTTTGACCTGATCACAACCTTCTTCTCTGGATGTGTTCCACCCACCGTCCAGCTGTGTGTGGACCTGTCTCAGGTTATTAATGTTACCATTCTTATTTAGAGACCTGGGGGTCATCATGTGACTGGCTGTAAGAGATGTTCTGTTAGTTTTCCTGTCTTACTGTTGCCTCCCTGTGTCTGATACTCCTGATGCACAGATTTATCAAACGATGCTGGACTCAGTCTGTCTACATACTTATGAGCTCAGCATGTCTCAGGACAGAATCAGAGAATTGGATGTGAATTTAATGGGGCACTGAAGCAGCTGATTGGTTCTGGTGCTACAGTGGGTGGGGACGGGGTTCATTTGGTGAAGTACCCCACAAGGTGCAACTGAATTAAAAAAGCAGGATGTTTTGCTGAATTGCAGAATTTTTCTCGAGAATCATGGATCTGAGTTGAAGTTTAGATTTAAGAAGGCTAGCTTGAACTTTGCCTTTCTTAAAGTTCTTTGATATATTATTAGGTATGAAACAGACGCTTAGCTGCATATTTCCAGCTTAGATTAAAAAACCTCTTAAAGGCTGGACTCTCCATCAGAGTGTGAACTGAAGAGTGAACACAGAGACGGGAAACTGACTCAGAGCGTAAGAGACTGACGGATGATGCTGCTTCCTCTCTGACACAGCGTGAACTGCAGAGTAAAGCTGAGCTCTGTGTCTTTATGATGGACCGTGTGTGACGGGCTACTGCTCAGACACTTCACTGCAGGCCAGCAGACTCTGACACTCTTCACATCAATATGAGAGAGAGAGAGAGAGAGAGAGAGAGAGAGAGAGAGAGAGAGAGAAAGAGCGATCGTGCAGGACGTTCTGTACCATCAGAGACACTGAATCACAGAACAGAAGAGTGTTTGTGCAAGTGTGTGGTTATAAACACATGAAAAGGGCAGTGAAACAGAAAACACCACCCATATGCATCACTGGGACTCTTACCAGAACCACCTTCAAAATATTACTAACACCTTTAATATATAGAATATATTTAAATATTACACCTTTAATATACAGAATATATGTAAATATTACACCTTTAATATACAGAATATATTTAAATATTACACCTTTAATATACAGAATATATGTAAATATTACACCTTATACTAAATGTTTACCATACTTCTTATAATTTAATTTTTTTCTAATACTTGTATATACTAATATAGAGTAGTATTTATACTACTAAAAAATGTGTCTACTTGCTCTTAATTATAAGCATCACTGGTATGTTCAAATATTTACAGCCAAAAGTTTTAGGTTTCTGATGTCAGAAGTCCACACCTGTTTCAATAAACGCTCTGCAGAAAGTTTTGAGTGAATGTTACTGTAGGTTTTCATAACACAATGAACATTTTCTCAAAAAAACAAGAAACATTTGATTTAAAGAAACACTCCAGAGAGCTGAGCCTCGCTTCAGGAGTGAGAGGTGGAGAAATGCTGAACATCATTGACACAAAAGCAAGCGGACTAAACTCTTTCTCCATCTCCAGTATTGGCAGACCTCTGCGGCCTCTGGCTGCTGAACACGACTATTATCACAGGATTATTCTTTGAAGAAGTCACGCCCTCTCCATCTTTCTTTCAGTCGCTCTGTCCTCCTTTTTTCTGCAGCTCATTCATTAAATTCAGCAGCAGACTGAGAGATCTGAGCACAAGTGAACTGAGTCCAGTGAAAACAAAACCCACTTGAATCCGATCAGAAGTCACAACTGAGACCTTTAATTCACTCCACAGCGTTTGATTTGGACCAGAACTGTCTCAATTCCCTCAACTAAACTCCAGTTAAAAGAAACAATAGATTCCAGCACAGCTTCTAATCAACAGAAAGCTTTAACTCAAGTGCTCTGGACGGGATGAGATCAACAGCGAGACTGTGAGAATCTAAACTACAGGAAACTGTCAGTTACTCCAACTCAACACAGTGCTGCTGAATAAAGCAGACAGAAGCAAAATACAAACAATAATACAGATTTATGAAAATTCTTCATAAATAATTGCTGTAAAGAAACATTCGGTCACAAGTAACAAAATAAACAGAACAAGACGTGAAGTGAACCTCAGGTTTTTCAGGTATAAGCAGTATCAAGTATTGAAGAAAGTGTTCTTTATTTTCATTTTTAGTCAGTTATCATCTGGTACTAAAATACTGACACCTTTGATCAGTGCTGAATGTTGTGAGTCTTACCGAGTTCAGGTCCAGATTATTTTGAACCCATTCCTTCGCTTCTTCATACTCATCCATCAGACCCATGATGTAGAGTGTGTCCAGAGAATCCACAATAGAAGCCCCTCGAAGACCACCTGAACACACACACAGTTTTAAAATAATTAAAAATAAATATTAAAAATAAAGGTCAATGGCCAAATGCCATTGAAATACTACAATCTAAAAATAATACAAATGACATGAATACACTAATGAGACACACAGTCACTTCTGTGTTTAAACTAACAGTAACACTGCTCTGATTTTCAGACTGACATGTAACAGAATCCCCATTAAGTCTACATTTCTGACAGCTCACACTTACATTTTCAATATATCTATTAATATATCTTATAAATCTTTCCACTAATTTCCAGATGTCATATCACTAACATAAGTTTCATACAATTAAAACATTTCCAGTTTTACATGCTTGCATGCTTTCAGCCTGATGATAAAACAGTGTGCTATTCAAAACATCTCCAACTGATACCAGTTTAGAGCATGACACTTACACAACATTTTCATTTTGGGGTGATCTGCACCTTTAAGAATATATACCTCTAATTCTTCAGGTTCAGATGAAGTACAATTGCAGTGACCCTTGCCTGTTGTAAATTATCACTGTGGAGACCACAGCTCAGCTGAGTTCCTCTGAGTTCCTCCTCACAGCAGGAGAGATGCTGAACTCCACAGAGTCAGTGGCACTTCATTTAAACTTATTAAATTCGATTCAAATTCTTAATGAAAAAATTTCAGAGGCCTTTATTTAATTCAGTCAATCTTAAATGAGTTTGCCTGGGCTTCATCCCCTTTAATGCAGAAAATATGCAGACCTGCATGAAGAAAACAAGGTCTTTATTGCTCCAGGAGAGTGTGCGGGCCCATCTGAGCAGATGAAAAGCATATTATATGTAGATAGATGACGTCAACAAACAATGAAATATTTCATCCGTTAGATGGGAATATATGAGTTAATAAAAAGAGTTTTAGAGGATCATCTTCAATGTGTTGATTCAGAAAACTCTTTCTTTCTATAGCTTCCTGACTCAAAATCCGCAGCACTCCACATTTAATAAGCATTTTAATTATAAGCTTAAGAACTGACTGTGATGTAAAAATGAATAACTAACACCCACAGGGTGAAGACGTTCTTCTGACCTCCCTAGAAATACTGGAGGAGGATCTGAATGCACTGCACTGCAAATGAGACGCGCTGTAAGCTGGAACCCGTGTGATAATGTGATGCAACCCTGAGAAATGCTGCTACCAAGTGCTACCAAGCAAGATGATGCAAAAGCTCCAGTGCACAGCAGGTGTAAGAGCGCTAATAACCGCAACACACCTGATGCAGCTAACAAATGATCCCATTTAGTGAAGATAACCTGAAGAGAAGTCCTAAAAAAAGACAGACTTCATTGTTTTTAAATGCAGAGTTCTATCAACAACATCTCACTGATATTTCCTCCAATCCGTCCAGAACATTTGTGAGTTTCTGCTGTTATTTCTAGAACACAGTTAATACACACAAACATCTGCTTAAGGACAATGAAAGTTTCTACTGATGGATTATATGTCAGAAAATGACACTATATTATTTTAATTGCTGTATGTAGTTGAGAAGGTCACAAAATCAGCACAAGTTAATGAATAGACACTGTGGCTCTAGTGTTTCAATAAAGCCACACTTTAATGTTAAAATCTTTAACGTTCTGCCCAGAGACTGTAATAGTTTACAGTTTGGTAAAGAAAAAAAAAGCTTAAATTCTTTCATTCTCTGACGGTAAATAGTGTTACAGGAGCTTCTGTTTATATATTTAGAGGTTCAGTCAGTTTGGAAGCACATGAGGAGTGTCAGTGATATAGATTAAACCTTCAGTCTGATCCTATCACAGAACAGGAAGTGTGTTTGCAGACCATCAGCTATGAGATCTGCTCTTCCTGCTGAGGTCAGCGGTACATCATCTTCATCAGTTCTCATCACGTCACATATCCCACAAGCACTTTTCTTCATTTCCTTTCTAATCAAGATTCACACCCCAGAGACATCACTGTCCGGCTTAACCTCTGACCCTTTCCTTAATCCTGACACCAGACAGCTAATGAGGTCACCAGCAGAGGACATCAGCAGGGTAAGATGTCATAAGAGATGAAACCATCTCTCATCTCTGGTCGACTGCAGAGCGTTCTGGGTTCCATTTACTGCTCCTCTTATTAGTGGGGATGTGACATATATCTGGATTTCAGCTTCCTCTGGAGTTCCTGCCACAGGCCAAAGATCCTCACTCACATTTATCACTTTTAGAGCTCAGTCAGGGCTTAAACTGAGATCGAGAACGAGAAACATAATCAATGCTCTCACACAGCACGACCCCAGAGCATCTCTTCATTTCTTAATCAACTTTTTTTGATCTGCATTTTCTCGTTTACCAGGAAAATAACTAAACGTCTCTAAAACAACATACATCATAAGGGTTATGCTTAAAATGAGAAATTAACTATTTGTCAAGGGGAATTAAATAAACGTATTTAAAGACAGAGTTTTGAAAACAAGTCTTGCATAAAGTTATTATCTTGTTGTATGTTCAAATATTTTTAGTCAGAAATAAGAGACAGATTGTGATTGGGAAAAGAGGTTTTTGGAGGGCTGGTTCTATCTGACCTTTTGTTCTTCTGGATTTGAAGTTCATGATGAAGTGTCTTGTGTTCTTTTGGTTTTGCTCATGTTTGGGTTTATTTTAAAACTCTTCCAGCTGTACTTGTGTTATTTTTTGACTTCAGATGAAATGCTAGTTTGCTATTTTCTGAATACTGCACAGTAAATACTGCACAATGACACCCATGTCAACATAAAGATGGAAAGCACGTAATGTTGGGAATGCTCTTGATTTAGTATCAAGCTACGCTACGCTCCGCTCCGTGAGCAATATTTGTGATTTGATGACAAATTATGTTGAAGGCTCCAAAAGAAAGAAATGCTGTTTAATGCAGCCAGTTCCAGGTCCCGCGGGCTGCGGCGTGGCGCAGTGGAGCGTGGTAAACTCCTATTGAAAACAGCAGTAAAGCTCCACTGATTGATAGACTCAGATGAGGCAGAGAGCAGATCAATCCATCACACAGAACTCTCCAGTGCTCCACAATCACATTCATGAGCGCAGCCTCAGCAGACATGAGAGGACAGGACAGAGATCATGACAAAAGTCATGAAACACACACTTCTGATGTTCAACATCCTCTAAAGCAAACATATCTTTAAAAGCTATTTCTGACCATTTCAAATTTGATGTTACATCCAAACCAGGTGATCTTTGACCCTTACCCATAATTCTGACGGACCTCTTGGAATGTCATTGTGTGTTTTATTGATTACAACAGACACTCGTACTGTGTAGAAACAGGACAGAAAATCCATTAGAAATGTGTGTGTTTGTGTGTTGATAGGAATGCCCATGCTAACCCTTTTAGGTAACAAACTTCAACAAATTCTTTAACGTGACATACAGATACAGTCTAGGACTTCATTCAGTGTGAGACCATTACTGCATAAGGTAATTCTGAAGTGTTAAAGTACAGCATTTTCTTTGCTTTCGCTTAAACTGTCATATATACACTATACAGTTTTTCATTTTTGACAATGGGTCAGACAGTAACATGTTATTGTCTGCAGTTCACTTATAATGTTACTAAAGGTCAATCAAAACGTTTGTATGTAAATAAGCTCTTATGATTGGCAGCTCACTGGATTCTCAATAGCTGTTACCATGTAAACATGGCCAGACATCTGTTTATGTTCCTGCAGATTAGTTTCATTAATGTGACAGTGTGTCTACATAATATACTGAAATCTTTTGGTTTAAGTGTCAGATCATCCCTGTTCTATATGATACAGCTGATATGCAAGCTGGTCTGGATGTGTTTGTATATGCTGTCTTTCAGAGCTACTGGATAAATCAGATGTTAGGGTTAGACTAACATCTCATTTACACACTAAATACAAAATAAAACAGAACATTTGATGATTTAATGTACATCCTCATGGAAGCATCCTAATGAGCACCAGCTCTCTCTCTCTTACCTGTGACAAACACTGACACACAGGAGAAAGAACTGACACCCCAGCAGGAGAAACAGTGACTGTGTTTCACATCTCGTCTGATTGTGGGATTCAGCGGCACATAAACGGAGCGGCGCTGGTACCCGTCTGCTGAATCTCTGATGGTCAAACAATCAGAACTCTGAGAATCAAACGCTCGGTCCAGCTGAAACAGACGCCACCAGTGAACTTACCCACATGTGTCTGCCTGACCTGCTGCAGCACTGCAGACACTAAACTGACAGATGCTGCAAATAAACACAGACAGAAACTTAAAACTGCTAGCTAGTAAAGTCAAAGTTCAGCCTTATCTACAGCCTGATAATGTGCGTCTGAGATAAATCAGTGCTTAAACACACACACACACACACACATCTCTCCTTTAGTGCTGTGCTCCTTTCACCTCACTTTTTATATCTAAACATTTTCCACTGCTGGGGTATTTGTAAATATATATTCTTTGTATAACAGCTTTGAAACAATATGTATTGTGTATTCAAATAAACTTAATTACATGCAGCTGTCTATTATATTGTAAAAATATTGAGAAAGAAAACTAAGTTTTTAAATAACACTAGTTTTGTAGTAAACTTTCTAATAGAAATGAAATAAGTTTCATTTTACTTCTGATTTCTTCATTTTAAAATAGATAAATAGTAAAGTTAGATAGTTTACGTGACACCTGAAGCGACGTTCGCATCAACAGTTTGAACATTACACATAATTATAAAATATTTGAAAGCTACGTGCCATTAATTGCTTAAATTTAATTTAATCATTTGATTAAAACTTAACTGACTAATTTCTATCACAGAGGTGTGTACAAGAACATGTCAGTTCTCAATGTATTATTTTAATGCTCATAAAATGATATTTAATGTACTATCTGTTAATATTTAATGTATCTACTGTTATTAACCTGATAACTCTCTGTTATTCATCCATTCTTAAAATGCATATTTGCTTCAAAACACACACACACACACACACACACACACACACACACACACACACAATTCATGTGATGATGATGATGATGATAAAGGCAGGATGGAGGGTCAGTGTGTTATCAGGCAGTAATACTGGCAGTCTGGCTCAGCCGGCTGCTCTCAGAGTTGTTGTAATTGGTCAAGCCAGCAGCAGTTCATTCTCCAGCACAGCTGCTTCTGTTATGACAACATCTCCAGTATGATTAGTTAGTCCTGACGGCACAATCGAAACTGCTTAGCTTATCGCAGCAGTTGCGACGCGCCAGCGGCTTCCAGCCCAGTCGACTGCAGCGGGAGGAAAAAATCAATTGACGCAGAGGTAGTTTAACTGAAAGATTATACATATCAGACAATCAAATACACCAGCGCAGACTGGAAGCAACAGCAACAAACCGTGTCCTCAAACAGGAGACAGAATCCACCCGAATGACATCAGCATCTGTATTCAGACCAATACTACAACCACTGAAGAACAATAATTCTTCATTCATCATAGATTCATCAAAATTTACCCTGATTACTTTTTTAATGCATGTGCCTGGTAAAAACACATTTGTCTGCATAAAATAAATATCAAAATACATAATTTTTAGCTGAAAAAAACTTCTCTTGGCTTTTTACATTTATAACAGTGTGTTGTTAATTTATTTAACCTTTTAGATTAGAGAGAAATATTTACATGTCCTCTGCCGCCAAGGCAGCATGTGTCACACTGAGCAGATGTGAACCTACAAAAAAACTGCCCATGCGTCTGTTATAAAGAGATGCATGCTATGCATACATTACATGTTTAATGCTGGTTAATGGAGCCGTTCAGATCAAAATGACAATTTCATCATCATTTCTAGAACAGGCGGTGTAAATGAGATTTGAGACACCTCCTCCTATAGTACTAATGATCCAGAATAACTTTAGTTTAGTTCTGAGTTCACAGCCAGTGAGAAATAATATTCATGTTTTGAGATACTGTACAGGGTGAAGTACTATAGTGGATCTACCAGGGAATGACTTGATCATAAAACGTTGTGTAACGATCAGAAATGAGCAGATTACAAATACAGTTTTATTATTATTTAGAATAATGAATGAATGAACATTGCACAGAGCAGGAAGCTGCATTAGGAAGTAAATAGTCATTTTGATACAATGTTACTTTCACCTTGAGTTCCTCCCACATCATCAGACCTTTCGTGGCACTTTCTGCCACCCTCAGCAGAGCTCAGTGTATGTGGGAGGCATCAGGGGAGCAGAGGTGGGCAGCACACACAGTGCATTATGAAACTCTTTAATAAAAAGCCATTCTCTCCTGATAAATGCTCTGGACTGCAGACGGGCGATTTTCAAGGTTTAAACTGTCTGCACAAAGAAGCATCCCGTGATGTTTTGATGCATTACTGCTTCCAGATCAGCCCTCACAAATGAGCTGCATGTGCATTTGTCACATGAAATCGTCTCAGATTTATTGACCTCATTTCCTGTGAGCCCTGATGGTTTTCAAAACTAAAGTGACTCAATTGGCGGGGGAGGAAACTCATTAAAATGTTTTATAGATCTTCTGACATTTTTTCCCTCAATGTGATATCTGCACTCAATAAAGCACAAAGTCGAGCCCAGGTCAAAACAACCAATAGTTTACATTTCACTGGATGACTATTGGCCTTTGGCTGCAAGTCCCCGGTCCTGTTTAAAATGCCGCCTCGGCCCTCGTGCTGCTCCTCTGAGTCCACACTTCAGTGATGTAATCCCACACACACACTGCAGGGTAGTGAAGTGTGAAGCAGACATACAGCTGCCACACAGGGGGCGCTCATGAACAATTTCGAAATTATTACATGACAAACAGGCCACCGTACATCAGCAGAGCTCAACAAGCTTTCTGCAGCACCCACATTTTACATTTGCAAATAATAAAGATATTCACTGCATAGATCAACAATAAGAAAAATTATTATTAAAGGAAAATTGTTTTTGCAGAAGAGGGCAAACAAGAATCCGCAATCAGACTTGTTATTGACTAAAGTAGATCTACAGATACAGAAAACAGACGTCATGGTGCTCATGTGACCTGTGAAGTAACATCTCATCATTACAGGATGATGCTTACATTTACTTTACGTTACTGACCTGTGTTGCAGAAGAGATGCAATACAGTGACACAATAACAGATACTGCAGAGCAAAACACACGTCTAAACCCTCAGTATTCTACAAGTGCTTCTTCTCTGCTTATAACTTCCTCTTGTTTGTCTGTATTATGCCTAACCATAGTTAAAACAACTCAGCAGTTTTTACAGTGTATGTAGGAATATAAGGTACTAGATGTTGTCTGATGGTTAGTTACTTCTCCAGCAGTAAACAGTGAGTGTGAGCGGAGCTGCTAATGAGAAGCTCTGGGGTTTCACTCTGAGAGCAGCTCTGTCTTCATCCTGAAGCTGAAGTGAAGTTTTCTACACCTCATTCTACTGCCAGTCTAATCTGGTTGCCAACATAAGACCGAGATGCTGGAGGCTGTGTGAAAGTCAGCTTTGTTTGTTACTTTTCTCTGTTTTGCTATTGGAGGGAATGAATGGAATGGTTTCCATGGACACGATAGAGTTGGGCTTCATTAAAAAACCCACAATGCACCTCTACACTGGCGCCTCCAGACCAGAAGCAGTGGTGCAGGGGTGGTTCGGGAAGTGGTCCAAGGTCAGAGTCTTGTACATACAAACGGGCATGTTCTACATTTGTTCTTTCTGTTTAGAAGTGGTGGGCTTGTGCAACTGTTTGATCCATTTACAGGCTGAACAGAGCTACACTATTGTTTGTTAAGGGGATGAAGCCACAAAACGTTCTGTATTCAGGGACCGAAGAATGAATAAGAGAAAAGTCAGTGACAAACAACTTCATCAGAAGGAAAGACATAGTGGGGATTGTTTCCCAGGCAAGAGCTGCTGTACTGACTTCAGCCAATTCATTCATTCATTCATTCATTTCTTTTTTGATTTCTAACAAGATTAAAAGATTTCTGGAACACATGCTGAAGTAATGTTATTGATACTGTCATTGATTAGGTGTTACAGATAAGTTAGTTACACATTCCATTGATTTTACTGAGGGCATACTGCCAGGTTAATCCTCTGACTATCCAACAATAGATTACAAGTCCAATGTAATCAATACTGATCACAGAACTGAAGAAAAACATTCAGCCCTGAATGCAAAACCCCCCATAGACTTACAATGCAGGAGAGACTCATATCTACACAGCAGAATATAACAGACACGTTTAACCTAAATCAGTACACAGCACCTAACAACCACCCACAACACCATATTAACTACATGACAACACTCTGAAATCTCCCAAAACAACAACAAATCAACCACCCACAACACCATATTAACTACATGACAACACTCTGAAAACACCCAAAACAACAACAAAACAACCACCCACAACACCATATTAACTACATGACAACACTCTGAAATCTCCCAAAACAACCACCCACAACACCATAATAACTACATGACAACACTCTGAAAACCCCCAAAACAACAACAAAACAACCACCCACAACACCATATTAACTACATGACAACACTCTGAAATCTCCCAAAACAACAACAAAACAACCACCCACAACACCATAATAACTACATGACAACACTCTGAAAAAAAAACACAAAACAACAACAAAACAACCACCCACAACACCATATTAACTACATGACAACACTCTGAAAACACCCAAAACAACAACAAAACAACCACCCACAACACCATAATATCTACATGACAACACTCTGAAATCCCCCAAAACAACAACAAAACAACCACCCACAACACCATATTAACTACATGACAACACTCTGAAAACACCCAAAACAACAACAAAACAACCACCCACAACACCATAATAACTACATGACAACACTCTGAAAACCCCCAAAACAACAACAAAACAACCACCCACAACACCATATTAACTACATGACAACACTCTGAAAACACCCAAAACAACAAGAAAACAACCACCCACAACACCATATTAACTACATGACAACACTCTGAAAACACCCAAAACAACAACAAAACAACCACCCACAACACCATATTAACTACATGACAACACTCTGAAAACACCCAAAACAACAACAAAACAACCACCCACAACACCATATTAACTACATGACAACACTCTGAAAACCCCCAAAACAACAACAAATCAATCACCCACAACACCATATTAACTACATGACAACACTCTGAAAACACCCAAAACAACAACAAAACAACCACCCACAACACCATAATAACTACATGACAACACTCTGAAAACCCCCAAAACAACAACAAATCAATCACCCACAACACCATATTAACTACATGACAACACTCTGAAAACACCCAAAACAACAACAAATCAATCACCCACAACACCATATTAACTACATGACAACACTCTGAAAACACCCAAAACAACAACAAATCAATCACCCACAACACCATAATAACTACATGACAACATTTTGAAAACACCCAAAACAACAACAAAACAACCACCCACAACACCATATTAACTACATGACAACACTCTGAAAACACCCAAAACAACAACAAATCAATCACCCACAACACCATAATAACTACATGACAACATTTTGAAAACACCCAAAACAACAACAAATCAATCACCGACAACACCATATTAACTACATGACACCACTCTGAAAACACCCAAAACAACAACAAAACAACCACCCACAACACCATATTAACTACATGACAACACTCTGAAAACACCCAAAACAACAACAAATCAATCACCCACAACACCATAATAACTACATGACAACATTTTGAAAACACCCAAAACAACAACAAATCAATCACCGACAACACCATATTAACTACATGACACCACTCTGAAAACACCCAAAACAACAACAAAACAACCACCCACAACACCATAATAACTACATGACAACACTCTGAAAACCCCCAAAACAACAACAAATCAATCACCCACAACACCATATTAACTACATGACAACACTCTGAAAACACCCAAAACAACAACAAATCAATCACCGACAACACCATATTAACTACATGACACCACTCTGAAAACACCCAAAACAACAACAAAACAACCACCCACAACACCATAATAACTACATGACAACACTCTGAAAACACCCAAAACAACAACAAATCAATCACCCACAACACCATAATAACTACATGACAACACTCTGAAAACCCCCAAAAACAACAACAAAACAACCACCCACAACACCATATTAACTACATGACAACACTCTGAAAACCCCCAAAAACAACAACAAAACAACCACCCACAACACCATATTAACTACATGACAACACTCTGAAAACCCCCAAAACAACAACAAAACAACCACCCACAACACCATATTAACTACATGACAACACTCTGAAAACACCCAAAACAACAACAAAACAACCACCCACAACACCATATTAACTACATGACAACACTCTGAAAACACCCAAAACAACAACAAAACAACCACCCACAACACCATATTAACTACATGACAACACTCTGAAAACACCCAAAAACAAGCACATAGCAACCATCCACCTCACCATCACACCTCAGCATCATATCAACAGCTTTTCAAACTGATCAGTAAAGATATTTTTCATTAACACAATGAGACTTGACATTGTTTTCATGACAATTACAATATTAAATTAACAATTCAATGCAATATTCTATATGTTTAAAAATTTGTTTTCCTGTAAAATAATTTTTATGGTTTTGTGAGATTTATTTATTTTGTATAATTTCATTTTTATCCTAAACATACCACATTCAATTCAGATTTTAAACTCATAACTAGGGTAGAGCAATCAATGTAATTGTGGTGCTGTGGTACTCGTGAGGCAGTTCAGAGACGCCGCAGCCGAGTGTTTTAAACTAGGACACATTCAGATGCATCACGTGCAGTGTGCTCCAATAACTGAGTGATTTAAAGCCTGTGCTGAAACATTCATTAAGAATCATGAAGACCTGACACATTTTAAAATGTCTCTGAGAGTCTGACAGCCTACAGCAGCCCAAACAGAGCATCTCCACTCTCCATTACTGCTGTTACTGTGACCCACTCATGACCCCAACCCCTGACCTTTCACTCTGCCTGTGTTACTGTAACCCATGACCGCTGACCTTTCACTCTGCCTGTGTTACTGTAACCCATGACCGCTGACCTTTCACTCTGCCTGTGTTACTGTATCCTGTGACCCCTGACCTTTCACTCTGCCTGTGTTACTGTAACCCATGACCGCTGACCTTTCACTCTGCCTGCATTACTGTAACCCATGACCACTGACCTTTCACTCTGCCTGTGTTACTGTATCCTGTGACCCCTGACCTTTCACTCTGCCTGCATTACTGTAACCCATGACCCCTGACCTTTCACTCTGCCTGTGTTACTGTAACCCATGACCGCTGACCTTTCACTCTGCCTGTGTTACTGCATTCCTTGACCTCGAGCCTCTCGGTCTGCCTGTAATGAAAAAATGGAAGTAATGGTAGAGAACGAAGGTGCGTAGCAGTAATGAAAATGCTGAAGACTAACAGGAAGTGAGGACGAGAAACAACACGAGCAGTGTTGCAATACAAGAGGAAACAACTAACAGAGGAAAAAAGAAATGACTTTACAGGATGAGTCTCTTGTAGTTTAGGTACGCTACTGTTTTAAAAGATCTTCCCTAACACACATAAACACACTCTCTCCTTAACACACGCTCTCTCTCTCTCTCTCTACACACACACACACACACACACACACACACACACATCAACGCTCTCACAAACAAAGCAGCCCTGAGCTCCACACAGTAGAGTTTTAGTCGATGTTTCCTCTCACAGATATTCTCCAGTATTCTGCTACAGCAGCTTCAGGGCACCTGCTGTGTGACACCAGAGGAAGCGTCACAGTGACATCAGAAATACAGCAGACGTGTCATTTAGAATTGAGGTCAGAGAATCTAAACACGCAGTTTGAACAGGATTGTTTTCTTAATGACGTGATTCACAATTTTTAACTGGAGACATTTGTCATTTTCATCTTCTAATTCATAAAGGATTTGAATAATTGATATATAGACATCAGGAGTGGCGTCTGTTGACTGTATATGGGTGTTACAGTGAGGTTGTGTGAATCACAAAACCCAGTAAAACAAGACATATTTATGATATTATGCATATATTTAAGGACAGGAATTAATCAGGTGAGGATCAGAATCTGAGTCGGCCTCTTCACAGTCATGTTTTAAGTTTATGATTAAAAAGCTGGGATTCAGCAGTACAGGAAGTTTGATTTTACCTGGAAAACTGCTTTTCAACAAAGGTCAAAATAAATGAGAAAAAATGAGAAGTGTTGTAGACAATATATATACACAGTCACAGACATTCCTATCCAGATGAAATCTGAGGAAGAAATGGGAGTTGACACCAGAGGAAGCTAAAGACACCCAAGAGAGAGTCAGAGAGAGAATGAGCTTTCATCAACACAAACGCACACACACAAATGCATGCAAACACACACACACACACACACACACAAACGCATGCAGACGCAGGCACACAGCCAACAGACTTTCATTCCTCTAACATGAAATATTTAGTGGATCACATATCAGAATCTGCTGGTCTGAGAAAAGCTGTTGTTCAGATCTGTGATATCTTTTTAATTATCAGCTTTCCTTTGAGCTTTCAGATTAATGCTGTCATACAATAAACTCTTTTATCTCAGAACATCACAGAATATTTCACGCATCATGATATGACCTCTTTAAATTGAAGGCTGCACACATATATGATTTATAACTCCATTTTCATAACTCCAGATTTTTGTTATCCATCACAAAAGCAGCTTTATATTCAGAAATGTTTATTACATTTATAATATGTTATTGTCAAGTTTGATAAGTGTACTAGTCTCTACTAGAAATTGTTTGCTTACACCTACATAAGAGCATTTGAACCCTAAACCCACGACAGTCCTCCAGCACCCCCTCACAACAGGCCAACAGTAACCCCTCATATCAGAGTCTGCTCAGTTACCACCATGATGCCAGAGTGTTGTTATGAAAACGACACTGTAAGCTTGTAAGGTGTTCTGGGTCATTTTAGCAGGATGTAGTTTCTACCTGTCTTTCACCATGTTAACAACAGGCAAAACAACTGTACAGAATATTCTCTGAGAAATATTTGTGCGGATCTGTTTTCAATTGTTGATACTGTTTTCTACGCTACTTTCTAGCTTGCGTCACAATAATTAAAACTCCAGCAATGGCTCAAATGTTGGACTTCTGTCAGAGGAGGTGACAAAGTAACAAGTATTAGAAGTTTGTCTGTGTGTCTGCAGTGACCATTTCAGTGTGTTTTAGCAGCTCAGGTAAATGTGGATCTTGCCACAAATCTATTTACTCACGGGATTAAACTAAAGGACACAGAGTTTACTCTGCTTGTTTCACAGAGATGAAGAAAGATCTCGGATCGTGCAGCACAGAGCTGGTGAGAAGTGGAACCATGAGCACAGCGAGCAAATCACCAACTGCTAACTCATTAGCTTATCAGAATAGTCATTTCACAAAGTCATCTTTGTTTCCAGGCTTAAAAATTTTCCCAAAATGTGAACTATATAAAATGACTCATTCACACCGCGTGCTCCGCATCGGATCACCTGATTGGCTGGCAAGATAGTTTCCCAAAGCTAATTGGGTTTCCCAGCAATTAAGTGATAAAGTTGTGAAGGTTTGACCTTTGAATCTCTGGGATATATGACATATTTCTAAACTCAGCAGCTACATAACTAATGTTTATTCAGTCACATCACTCACAGTCACTGACTGCTGGATGTATGTGAAACTCAAAACTAGACAGAAACGCTCTCTGACTGGTTAACACTGAGTCACTGTACAATATTACAGCTGAAAGTCATGTTTACAAGACACATACATACATACATACATACATATATACATACACACATATATACATACACATATATACATTTATATATATATATATATATATATATATATATATATATATAAACATCGTCACTTGACACTCTAGAGCACATAAGACAATCAGACATAACCGCCGCCACTATTACCTCATTCAATACTGACCTTTCATGCCGTCTATAAATAGTAAAAAATCCATATTCCTCAACCTTTATTATAAAGCTAAACTCTTAAACTCTTTTAAACTCTGTGCTGATATTTCAACATACGGGTGCATTTATCATTCCTGTATGATCAGATGTGCAGCTGAAGGTCTCAGAGTTTCAGCTTTACCATCTCACTGAATCACCTGCAGATGGATTTTCTCTAAAGAAACTTCTGGAGGAGTTTACGGTTCTACCAGCAGATGAGAACATTCTAAACCAGCTGAGACCAGAGAGACCTTTACCTGTCCCGTCTCATTACTGCCACACACATGCTGACAGTTAAGGGCTCTCTGTCTTTAGGGACTAGTCAAGGCAGCCATTTCAAACCCTGTCCTGCTGTCTACACTGGCTCTTGAGCGAAATGTGTTCTTAAACACAGAGCACTCACTGCCTGAGATGTGGAGCAATGAGCAAAAACATCCATCAGATACATCCATACCCAGAATAAAGCTGAAACAACACACATAATACAAGAAAACATCCTGTCTGAACGGCCCCTTAAGCAACACAAACAACACACAAATAGTGCTGTATGTGATGACACACTCACAGTTAACTAGATTAAATGTTAGTCTCTTCCTGAAGCTAATGATTCAAATTCACAAAAACAAACATATCACACACAAATATTGATTAACAGTCCATGTTCAATTAGAATGAGCTATTTTAAAACTTTGAAGTACAGAACAAAATATAAAGTAGATTTAAATCTCAACTCACACAGCTAACAGGAAAATTATAATTAGGGAAAATCAGGGAAAATTGTAACTTCACCGACCGAACATGTTCCCAATGTGTCCATTCTTTGTCAGGGGTCGAAGTTCATTCTTGCCCCAGGCGTAACGCTTGTAACTGTCCCAGGCAAACTTCATCATCTGCAAACAACAAAACAAACAAGTAAAGATATGAACAAACACTTCATTCGTTTACTGTACTCTGACAGAGTTACATTAAAATATTATTATATTAGGTAGAAAACAAACCCATTATGCAAAGAAAAACAAATGTTGCATTCCTCAGTTACACTCAACCATCAGTGTACATCATGAACAGATATATGAACAGTATTTACAGTACAGTACTGTATACAGCTTTTATTAACTCCAGTACAGTGACCACTAAATAATCCTTCACTGCATTCTTCTCGCATTACAGTGTATTACAGACAGGAATGAGAAGATGCATAAAACAAGGAATTAAATCACTTTCCTCAAGGTCTGTTTTTTTCTGCTGAGGACAAACACTGTAATAACTGACTGTGCGGTAGGGTGGGCAACAGCGCAGATCCTCACTCATCACATAAATACATTCATGATCACAATGGCACAGTGTTGACTTACTGTTCCACACATAAATGATCAAATAAATAAATACATTTATAAACAATTATTGTTTTCTCATCCCCATTGATATTGCATTACAAAGATCCACTGATATAATTACATTTAAGAATTTGCTGTATATGTTTGTCGTAATGTTATTGCATCAGTCTCAGATCTGTTTCACACATTTCAATCACACACTTCATACAATAGTTTCTGCTTTAGGTTACACAACAGATTGATGCTCAACAGATATCATTATCAGACTGCACATTTTCTGCTTTAAAGCTACAAAACACAACAAAACATTCAATCATCTGAACTATACTGAGTGCTGCAGTAAAACTTGCCTGTAACTTCACTGACCCTGTTTAGGGCTTAAACCTGAAAAGAGGCCCAAGGCCTGAATCAGTGATTTCAGCCATTTATAGCACATGAAGAGCCAGAAACACTGGAGAGAACATCAGCTCCTTCCAAACTTCCACAGCCCTTGGGCTGAAGGTCTGAATGCCAGACCTTCAATACAGGCAGGAAGGAGAAGCTTTGGATGATGTTCATGATCCAGGCTGCCTGGCACCAACAACCTTCACTAGAAGAGCTCTGAAAAGACTCTCTTCCCCTGAGGAAAAAGCCAGTAACTGATGTGGGATCAGCTCCAAAAACACAATAAAAGGCTTTCGACATGATAGGGAATTAGCAGGAAGGAATTCTGACTGTGAACATCTAATACATGGCGATACTTATTTTAGCGCGACATGCAGCAGCAGCTGGGCTGGATGTGGGGGAGTCTGGTATGAATAAACCTTCTGTGATCATCTGTTACTCAAGAGCGCTGGTGGGCTTTTCTGCTCCAGGCGATAAAGTACTGCAACACAAAGCCACTCAAACTCTGAGATGTGCGTCATTTTGTAGCCTGCTGGCTGAGCATCTCTCCTGAGGGAGATCAGGGCAGGAGAAGTTTTCAACCCGTTTCAACTTCCTGTTCATTTTATCTACATGAAGAGCAACAGAGCTGATAAATATAAAAGCCAAAGAGCCGATCAGCTGGGAGCCTTCTGACTAATATAACACAATATGATGTATGATATAATGTAATATAATATAAACACACACATATACACACGTTTTTTTTAATATTATACAAAACATTATAATATAACATCTCTGCTTTGACTTCCGTGAACAGCGCAGAGCAAATGTGTCATCCGCATCAGAATGACATCAAAGGTAGTTCTGCATTCACACACAGCAACGTACTGGTAAATTACTGGTAATGTTACAACTTCTCTTACTGGTAAATTGTCAGAACCACTGGTAAATGTTTAAAAGGTCCCATTCACACATGATCTCTTGGTAATTTACCAGTAAAGACAGCATGTGTGAAAGGGGCTAGTATAATTCTACAGAAGTCCACAGTCCATCTGTGTTTAGATAAATAAATCTGTGTGTCATCACAATGTTTCTGATCAATCTTTAGAAATTACAAAGAATGGGAAAAAAATATTTGCAAATTGTGTTAAGAGTGAATCAAGATGAATTCTATGTATTCAATATTCTATGAACCTCAATAAATCCTTTTTTTATGTTTAAGTTGTCCAGGTTTATATTTCAGTTGTCAGTATGTTAATGTTACATAATTAGCATCTATTCTAAAAAAGAACCACATTTCACATGGAGTCATAATGAGATTATGTTTAATGTTGCACAAAAACACACACACCTATACAAGCACCTCAGAAAACAATATGTTAATGATCAGGTCAATGACAGCTTAAAGGATGAGCAAATAAACCCATTAGCAAGACATGCAGTGTGTTTTTCCTCCAGATGAGAGAAGACATTCTCATGGGTGACACATCTCTCTTACAATTACATAAGACCCTCAGTGCACATCAAAACCATCTGCAGGTCTGTGTTCTTCAAAAGCTGCTTTTCCACACAAAGAAAGAACACACACACACACACACACACACACACATATATATAGAAACAGAGAGAGCAAATGGAAACATAATGCGTGTGGCACATTCGATTCTCAGATGAGATGAAAGCATTCATTGCATTACAGCTCTTTCATCTGGATAAAATCTTTAAAGGTTCTGAACTGCAGCAGGCAGAAGAACAAACAATGACCTGCAACACATGAAATCTCAACACATCCAGCTTCCCCTCATATCAAAGAAAGACGAGATGTTTTAAGATCAGCATGTTTTGCATTGTAACATTATTATTAGGATATCTGACCTGCTATAAATGTTACTGACTGATTCTACCTTAGCAACTGTTGCCATCTACCGTATTATCAGAAAAACTTTAGCTCTCTTCTAATGGAAGTCTATGGAAGTCCTGTGTGTTTTAATAGCTTAAATCAAAAGTGCATCAAAAACAAAAAATGGTGACGTTTTTGATGCATTTGTCCTTATTCTGACTGAGTCTCTGCAGTTTTCATGTCACGCAACTGAATTTTTTAAAAGAAATATTCAAGCTAAAGTGCTTTTAAATTTAACACTTTAATTCAGCTCACACAAGAATAATATCCAGAACATTTTTAACACTTCATGATCTCACTGTACAATCAGCGCAATCTTACTGTACTCTCACTGTAATCCTACTGTACTTTGTGTAAGCTTACCGTATGGAGAATAGCAAACAGACCTCAGAACACATTACAGTAATGAGAATATGGAGAACCAGCAGGTCAATCGGTTTGAACTCTCAGCTTGAATTGAACTCTCAGCTGTGAGCGCATCCACAGTCCTGCACCTTCTAAGATTTATTTCAATGCTTTTTTAGGCCTGAAAATGACTTACAATTCCCTGATAGCTGCAGGTTCCCTGTGAAACATGCAAAACTCTCAGGTCTCCAGTGTGCACTGGCAGGAATTTTACACCACACATTTCTGCCGGTTAGCTACTTTCAAGGGCACTGAACAATGCCTTTCTGAAACATTCTTTAAACAATAGACGACAAACAAAACAGCCTATTAGCTTATTTGCAAAACATCCCTCATGAATCCACGTAAACACCATCTTCAGTGTTAAATGTTAAACTACGCTTGAAAACCATCATTGTGAGACAGAGTAATGCATACAAAACAGACTGACAGATTTATATCAGGACAATAATGAGTGTGTGGGAGAACAGAGCGTGCCATCCAATCCTCTCTCCTGCTGTCACAATTACCCAGCATTCACAGGCCGGACTCCACTGGGATCTGACTGGATCGTAGCCAGTCCAAATCACAGCTCCAGTGCAGCTGACCCCCAGCCTGGAAACCACACGTCATTTCAGGCACAGACCACCAACGTGATTTGGTCTGGCGAGTGATTTACCTTCAGGATTACCTTCAGTCCCAGAGCAACAGCTGCCCATTATGGTAGTAAAATAAAAACACTACAGCCACAAATTCCATTGATGGTCCATGATGCTTAAGACTTCATGGGCCAGTGATGGAGGGAACAAGTCCAGACCAAACTAATGCCATCTAAAGAGCTGTGAAGACCAGCAGGAGACACCTAATGAAACACTCAGGAGATGCTGTTAGACACAAATCTGATATAAAACAGCAGGGGACATTTGATCTTCAAACTAATCAGATTATTCTCATTCACCAGCCAATCACAGGCTGACTTAAGCTCATGCTGGAACATGCCCGACGTGTCTTTTCACCAAATCACTCAAATGTACATTTTGAGCAATTATGGTTTCTGAGCTCCACAGAGGAACATGATGAGAGAGTTCCAGACTCTGTGACCTGTTCATCTGACTGTATCTTTCTTTTTCTCTAAGTAATTGCACATGTTTAAGACATCTGGAATGTAACAGTTTGATGTATACTGATGTACACTATATACCCAAAATGACAATTCTTCCATCATTTACTCATCCTCATGTCATTTCAAAGCTGTATGACTTTTCTGCCTCTAAGGAATACAAAAGAAGATATTTTGAAGTATGTTGGTAACCAAATAACAATGGTACCTATTGACTTCCACTGTATGAACACAAAACCTCTGAGACATTTCTCAAAATATCTTCTTTGTGTTCCACAGAAGAATAAAGTCATACAGGTTTGAATGACATGAGGGTGAATAGATGAAAAAGTTATAAAAGTTATATTCGATTACCATAGAAGATCTTCTGGACCAAAGGACATCAAACCAGACTGAAAAGAACAATTATACCACCCAAACAAATCAAGGGACAATGCTCCAAAGCAAGGCAGGCATGTCTAAAAAATAGCTGGACATCGCGTCTAACTGCAATGAATGTGTGTGTGATTTAGCAGCGCAAGGTCTGCATCCACTTTACCCCTTCACAAATTGCTGCAAACAACACAAGAATCTGCAAAGCGCAGCATCTCCAGACCCCAAAGACCACCTGAGAGAGAAAGCAGATCAGCAAGAACATGAATGTGACTAAAACACCATCTCAGAACATGAGGCTTTAAATCTCCAAAATGTGAAATATGAACGCAAACAGCCTCTACTGTGAGCTTGACTGGGTCAGAGAACGGCTTGTAACTGCCTGTTAAAGGGCAGTTTGTTTTCAGTGCTGTGATTCATTGGTGATATTTCTCTGTTGTGGAGAGACGTCATGTCAAAAATGTTTGTTTAGACAATCCACTGAATTGTAATTGCACAGCTGGTTCTGGTTCTGATTATAATGCAGTTGCCAGCGAAACAGAAGCCAGGAAATTATCTGCTCACTTCACATAAAGAGTACAAACAACAAAACCCTGTTCAATACATATACTCTGGTACATGTACTGTACGTCTGATTGGGGTGCTGAAAAGCTACTCAAAAACTACAATCTGCTGATAAATGATATTGTTGAGATAATGCTTTAACAATGATATCAATTAGGGTAACAGCATGACATGTATGAATAATCATGACTTCACAGGCGGCACAGACAGAGATTCACTCTCTTCTGTCACTGTGTTGCGCTCTGAGACATCCACTCCCACTTCATTAGACACTCCACATCACTCCTGCCAAAGAGCCTCATGGGCATCTACTGTAGCAGCAGCAGGGCCAGAGTCCTGCTTAAAGAGCTCATGAATAATGAATGCAGAGAGAGGCCTTTAAAAGAGCTCAGACAGGGCCAGAGCAGCACACTGCGAGACTTTTAAATGCCTGCAGCTGCCACACGGGAGAGATGCGGGCAAGGTGTCGTCACCCCAGCGATGAAGAGCATTTAATTCCATTGTGCAGTTTGTTTAAGAACCCTTTAATGTGTCATACTTATGGAGCTATTAGTGACCCTAATGCTGCATCAAAAACAACAACAGACACAGAGAGAGTTCCCTCTTATGGGGCAACACATGACACGATGTTACACTGCTGTTTACTGTCACACTGTACTTACCCCAGTCTCACTGACTGTACATAAAGCACTGACAAATCCAATCTGATTGGTTCATTCTCACCCTTTATTAAAATATTCAAATAAATGTACATTCTGAAAATCGAGAAAATTGAGAAATACATGAATCAAATATTGTTGTGGACAGATGGGAGAACCCTGAAGTCAACAAGACTGAGAACCGCTTATGTAGAACATTCCACAGACTTCTTTCTGAATCACTCAGTGAGGGTGTGACAGTGTTTTACAGTTTGCCATTTAAACCTGGAAATAAACCAGGTTTCAGGATTTTTGGAGTAACACACTTTATTTACAAATTCAGAAATCCAATATTTCACTCAAATTGTTATGCTGAAAAAATTGTGAGACAGGCGGTTAAAGTGAGACAGGTGGTGAGACAGGCAGTGACACAGGCGGTGAGACAGGCGGTGAGACAGGCGGTGAGACAGGCGGTGACACAGGCGGTGACACAGGCGGTGAGACAGGCGGTGACACAGGCGGTGACACAGGCGGTGAGACAGGTGAAAGTTATTTATGAGTGAGAAATTGCAATTTAAAGCTGCTGTGGTGAAATACTGGACCAGATTCCCCATGTTCTGCTCTCTCACTGACTGCAGCATCTGTTACAGCAGATTCTAGAGATTCTCCTTCAACATCAAGTGTGGAGTAACACAGTTCCTGTTCCTGAGGAGATGGATGGCATTTTCATCCAGCTCATGGTAAAATAACAGCAGACCAAGGACACTGTGTACTGATCAGAACCAGACATTTCTGAAACATAGCATCTTGTTCTTCTTCACATCAGAATCAGACAGAACATACAAAAACCTCTCAAATCCTGCTAAACACAACTGAGGGAAATATGTTGCTACAACAGTCAGAGATTCTTACCAACCAATCTCTGTTATTGCAATTGTAATGTGTTTTCTGTTAAATGAAACACATTAAAAACAGCTTTGTCAACTTTATGACATGACTTCTAAATAACTAATTATGTTTTGTTAAAATAGCTTAAAACAGTTTATCCCAAAAATAAAACAATCTGTCTTTATTTGCTGTTTGTGTCACTGATGAGAGTAAGAGATGGGAAAAGGTCTGAGTGGTACAACCTGTGCTGGAGTCATCATGAGTGAGCATTAAAGAGCGAGCCGGACTCTGAACTGTGGAAACATCAGACGTGGAGACACAGCCTGCACTGAAACAAAGTCTCCACACAGAAACACAGCAGAAGAAAGAACTTCTTGAATGTGTCATATTCCCTGAGACGTCATCTCACTTTCCAGCTCTTCCTCTAAACAGCCACTTCTTTCCCTGGAGATTTCTTGAAAATAAACCTCTGTAAATACTGTACATGCATCAGGGCAAAATTACATCACTTTTCTGAACGAAACAAAAACATGAAAACACTGAAACCTGCCTTATCAAAATATCACTCATTCTGACTGACATTTCCAATATTTTTGGAATGAAAAAGTATTATAAATGAAAAACAAATAATTATTTTAAGGATGTTTTCATATTTTAAGATCAAAAGTCTGGGGTAAAAAATAACATCTATACATTTAAAGTATATAAATATTAGCAGAAAGCGAGGAAGAACAGAAGATCTGTCTTATCTGTCCACTGTTCATCAAATGAACATCAACCTCTGCGATATAAAAGTGTGAGGCTTCTGCCTCACTGAACTGTGACAAACATGTTTCAGAGCACCAGAGTTCATCAAACAGCGAGTTGTGAAACGCTGGGCAGGTCTGAACAAACATCAGCTTTCATTTATGTGCATTCAGGCGTCTGAGATCAATATGAAGTATTGCTGCTGTTCACTTGAGTTCATCTCACAGCAAAAAAAACTGCAGCTTTTAACATCAGACTAAAAACACAACTCAATACTGATCAATACTAGAAGAGGCCCGCCCCTTTCCAATCTGTCAGAAACACTGTAAATCTGAACTTCATTAACACACATGACATGATGTTTCATTTATGAAGTCGCTTCAATGCCACTGAATTTATGTGACACTTTCTCCTGAGATACGAGCAGAGAGAGGACAGCCCATGAGTCTCACCTTCATTTTGTCTTTGTTGTTCAGCTTTATGGTTATTTAAAAACATCACTGTTATGTGTATGTGTATGTATGTTTTATTTCTTGCTGAAGCCACAAAGCAATTTCTCACCTTTAATAAAACACACAGACTTTGTTCAGAATAGTGCCCTACAATTTCTGCAGCATGTAAACATTCCAAAATGATTTTTGCACACAATCTGTAACTATCCAGGGAGAATGTGCTCATAAACAACCGTTCACAGAGCACAGACAAAACACAGCAGCCCACATGATAATGTGTCTGATTTCTGCAAAAACATCAAACTGCAAACAGATTACACTTCTGCCATTCATTTTCAAGATTATAATTCAAAATGTTGCTATGACTACCACCAAACTTCACCAGTTCAGGAGGGAATCTTTATTCCACACAAAGACAAAGCAATACATTATACATACACACCTCCCTCAATTTAACCATAACAGACAGTCGAGTTGTGTCTATGTTGTTATGTCCTTTAATGTCCTTTTGTGTCAGCCTTCTTCAACAAAATATAAAACTGCATTCATTAAACATAACAGTGCTGCACTTTGATAGTTTAATAAATAATGTGAGACATGAAACATCACTGACAGGCTCATAGTTATGAGATGACCATAATGGAGGACACAGAATCCACCATTGAACTGAACTCTGAACAGTCTGTGTTTGTGGCCGTGTCAGTTAAAGACTCACAGCAGCTTATTGATATAATGTTATAATGACGTTTTCAGTCTGAGTGTACAAACTGTTTTATTTGAAAAACAAACTGCTCATTTAGTGATTTATGAAGTGATGGATCTGGGTAGTAAAATTATACTTTCCAAAAAAACACGAAAACATCAATTACTCAATTAATGAGTTTAATTCACTCTTCAGCTCTATAAAAGACTTCTGACTTTATTAATAAATGAAAGAGAGAAAAAGACATTTTCAAACCCATCCATCCGACCAAAATCACAATCACAGCAGAATTAAGATACTTTCCTGAGCGTTTAAAAGCAACATCTGTGTGGATCACAGCAAACCTCCAGCGCTGTCATTAAGAGACAAAATATCTGCAGCAAATCAGCAAAAAAAAATCAACCACAAGCATAAAAATCCCATTTTCACTCTGTATTTCTTCTCGTGGGGAAATACAACAGCTCACATTTATTCATGAAAACACATTTCTTAACTATAGAACATAAAAACTCTCTAAATAACACAACTAATGGGCACACAAGAAAACTACACACAAACTCTTTTCTGCTTCTCCATTAATAACTCTGAAGAGCAGCCATTAGCAGCCAGCACTGCAGTCTCCACTCCTGAACTGGCCATTACATCTCAATGTGCTGCAAAATAACTCTGCAGAGAGTCTCTGGACAGAAACGTCTGTCTAATGAGCTGCTAAATGTGCAACAACACATCCAGAGACCCCAAAAGAATCTGGACACAATTAAATGTCTGAATTTCATCACATCAGATGACAAACTATCAAACTAATTGGGTTTAAATCAAATCATGTGAGAACAAATGATGCTATACATTTACTCAGAACTAAACTTACTTTTTAGAGAATTAAAAAAACTTTTGCTGCTGCCTCACAATTACTGAGAGGTCAATAAACGATGTTTCTTTAACCTCTTCTCTGTTCTTCTGAATGAAAACAAGAACTAAACATTAATCACACCAGGTCTAACTCACATTCTGATTCTTGACATGGTCATCTGGTCAGTCTCGTACAGCAGAACCAATGCTCTGTGTCCTTTACACTTACAAAGCTAACATACCAACAGACAGAAATACAGTAACATCAGACAAGCAGAGCTTCGCATTAGAACTGAGACCTCTGACATCACTGCATGACATCACAAACACCGTCCACACCTGCAGGTGACACCAGTTGGAGATCCAATCAGACTTTACCTTATAAACATTTCGTAGCTCCTACTAACACTATAGCTCACAAAAAACATTCTTACAGTGTCCCGATGTTAAACAACAGTCAAGGTACTCTTTAAAAATAGTTAGCTACACTCCACAAGCAACCAATATAAAGTAGTAAAAAGTGACTTAACTACAGCTATCTGAAGTGCTGTATCGATTGTTTGTGCAACAATGTAACACACTGTAACAGCACTGTAACATTTTATCATAAAAATGTAGTTCGTAGCATCACCAGCTTCAGTTAATTACTCCCAGACACTGAGAATTACAGCCACATAAATCATGTAAATTGGCTTTAAGTCTTTTTATTTGCTTCTGTGTACCTGTAAGTAACACAATCTGCTCACCACATGTAAGCAGATCAATAACATCAAAACTGTCTCTAATCTGTCTTTAATCATTAGAAAACATCAAAGCCAAGACATCACATACACACAGCACTGAAGATCTGATCCCAGAACGCTCTGTGTGTCAGACACACACAGCACTGAAGATCTGATCCCAGCACACTCTGTGTGTCAGACACACACAGCACTGAAGATCTGATCCCAGCACACTCTGTGTGTCAGACACACACAGCACTGAAGATCTGATCCCAGAACGCTCTGTGTGTCAGACACACACAGCACTGAAGATCTGATCCCAGCACACTCTGTGTGTCAGACACACACAACACTGAAGATCTGATCCCAGCACACTCTGTGTGTCAGACACACACAGCACTGAAGATCTGATCCCAGCACGCTCTGTGTCAGACACACACAGCACTGAAGATCTGATCCCAGCACGCTCTGTGTCAGACACACACAACACTGAAGATCTGATCCCAGCACGCTCTGTGTGTCAGACACACACAGCACTGAAGATCTGATCCCAGCACGCTCTGTGTGTCAGACACACACAGCACTGAAGATCTGATCCCAGCACACTCTGTGTGTCAGACACACACAACACTGAAGATCTGATCCCAGCACGCTCTGTGTCAGACACACACAGCACTGAAGATCTGATCCCAGCACACTCTGTGTGTCAGACACACACAACACTGAAGATCTGATCCCAGCACACTCTGTGTGTCAGACACACACAGCACTGAAGATCTGATCCCAGCACGCTTTGTGTGTCAGACACACACAACACTGAAGATCTGATCCCAGCACGCTCTGTGTGTCAGACACACACAGCACTGAAGATCTGATCCCAGCACACTCTGTGTGTCAGACACACACAACACTGAAGATCTGATCCCAGCTCTGTGTCAGACACACACAGCACTGAAGATCTGATCCCAGCACACTCTGTGTGTCAGACACACACAGCACTGAAGATCTGATCCCAGCACGCTTTGTGTGTCAGACACACCCAACACTGAAGATCTGATCCCAGCACACTCTGTGTGTCAGACACACACAGCACTGAAGATCTGATCCCAGCACGCTTTGTGTGTCAGACACACACAACACTGAAGATCTGATCCCAGCACGCTCTGTGTCAGACACACACAGCACTGAAGATCTGATCCCAGCACACTCTGTGTGTCAGACACACACAGCACTGAAGATCTGATCCCAGCACGCTCTGTGTGTCAGACACACACAACACTGAAGATCTGATCCCAGCACACTCTGTGTGTCAGACACACACAACACTGAAGATCTGATCCCAGCACGCTCTGTGTGTCAGACACACACAGCACTGAAGATCTGATCCCAGCACACTCTGTGTGTCAGACACACACAGCACTGAAGATCTGATCCCAGCACACTCTGTGTGTCAGACACACACAGCACTGAAGATCTGATCCCAGCACGCTCTGTGTGTCAGACACACACAGCACTGAAGATCTGATCCCAGCACACTCTGTGTCAGACACACACAGCACTGAAGATCTGATCCCAGCACGCTCTGTGTCAGACACACACAACACTGAAGATCTGATCCCAGCACGCTCTGTGTGTCAGACACACACAAGCACTGAAGATCTGATCCCAGCACACTCTGTGTGTCAGACACACACAGCACTGAAGATCTGATCCCAGCACACTCTGTGTGTCAGACACACACAGCACTGAAGATCTGATCCCAGCACGCTCTGTGTGTCAGACACACACAACACTGAAGATCTGATCCCAGCACGCTCTGTGTGTCAGACACACGCAGCACTGAAGATCTGATCCCAGCACACTCTGTGTGTCAGACACACACAACACTGAAGATCTGATCCCAGCACACTCTGTGTGTCAGACACACACAGCACTGAAGATCTGATCCCAGCACACTCTGTGTGTCAGACACACACAGCACTGAAGATCTGATCCCAGCACGCTCTGTGTGTCAGACACACGCAGCACTGAAGATCTGATCCCAGCACACTCTGTGTGTCAGACACACACAGCACTGAAGATCTGATCCCAGCACACTCTGTGTGTCAGACACACACAGCACTGAAGATCTGATCCCAGCATGATCTGTGTCAGACAGTAACACATAGACACTCACACACACAGAGTGAAGGCACAGAGAGAACATTCAAAACACCACCAGACTGAATTTCATTTTACTTACATCAACACCATGACATGCACATCTTGAAATACACAGTATGAAATAACCTGCACCTCATAACAGACTGATATGTAGCAGTCACATACTGCACATCTCTTTTAGAAAACTAAGAATCACATCATCATTTGCAACTAGGCATTCAAATGTTATTGTCTGTTATGCAGCCCACCAATGACATCACAGCATCCCCTCATTAGAAAGGCCCACCTCACAACAGATTCACTCTGAAACCCACAGCAATAAAGTCACTCTGTGTAAAAGCTCTATTACTGTATTCAGCACACAGATGAGCAACACTCGCCCATCACATTAAGAAGACAGACAGAGGGGTGGAGTAACCATTCAGCTGGACACTAAACAATCAGGTAGCAGTCGGCAATAAACTCACACAAATGAAGTACAGACAGACTGTCGCACAGACAACAAGCCCCATATTCTGCGTGATATAACAGATAGAACAGACATTCTGTGACTGTGGCAGAGAAACAAAAAGGGTTTATATCACATCTACCTCTGTAAGATAAAGCCTTCTGTAATACTGGTTACCTTGGGAACACAGGCACCCACACGCTTCTGTTACTGCAGGATCTCATGGTTATATTCTGCATTAGTGCTGATCTGATGCTGGTCTTACTAGTTTGGTATTTGGTAATGCTGGTCAACTAGCGTGCTCTCTGTGGTGAAGCTCCACAGAAACAAAACCAGTACTGAGAAACTGTAGCTTTCTGTCCTAATACTAATTTTAAACTGAGGTTAACTATCTGTTAAGATGACGGTAATATACTAAACAGATTTAAATTTAACAGATTAAATTGACCTTTAAATACAACAAATGCTAACTAAAACATACTCTAATTTATATAACAGTTTTATATAGATAAAGAGAGAGTGCAAAAAGAGAGAGAGAGAGAGAGAGAGAGACAGCATCACATCACAACAGAAAACTGACAGAATCACAGACAAGAGACACTAAATTAATCAAAGATTCCTTCAAGAGATGTCTGAGGTCTTCCTAGTAGAAATCCTTACCTATAAAGCCGTAAACATGTCTGTAACTTTAATCAGTTAAGTCCAAAAATGAAGTCCTTCTGTCAGTTGATATTAAACAGAGACCTTCTTCATTTGACGTCAACACTGGCCCCTGAACGTCGCCAAATCAGAATGCACAGAAGTCTTTAGCAGCCTGCAGCACTGCATCTGCTACGACCGGACCAGCGCAGCCCCAGCACTCTTCCTAATGAAGCACATGCTGGGTCAGGAACACACAGTCTGGACCTTCAGCTTTGTCACTGAAGATCTCCTCAGCTGTCCCTGAGTATGACAGCAACCAACACCCCAACAAACATCTACTGTAACATCATTGACCTCTTCTAACCCATAACAGTGCTGTTATACGACACTAACCAGCAGATGCTAACTGAGCTACCCTCGACCCCTTGTGCCACGTGGAGAAAGACTGTGACAGATGGAGAAGTGTGAACGCAAGACCTGCGCTCTTTACACATACAGTATGTACAGTAATTCATCTGCTTCAGCGTCCAGGCGTGTGTTCCTGCTGTCTGATCAGCTCTGCTGTTTATTGGAAATGGGAAACTGTAGGTACTTTGGCTCAGTGTTGTTTATCACAGATGGTAAACAGAACAGGATGCTGTGATAAATAGATCTCATTCTATTTTCTTTGGCTTCACACACAAGCTCCCGCTCCAGTCTCAGACACCTTATTTTGTGAAACTGTACCATGACAAATGACTGTTTATCTAGCAGAAAAGCCAAAGTAGTAATCAATGTCCGGGTGTAGAGCTGCAAACATCTCACAGGTCCCTCTACCCTTCAGTTCCTGAAAGAACACACACCACTCGGCCCTAAGACTGAAGTATTAAAGTATTAAAAACATGAATCATTTATTTAATATTCTCATTATTCATATGGACCTCACGTCAGATCGGCACTCTCCCACAGAAACTCAAACACCCCGTTTAAATCTTAAAGAGCCAAAAATGTCAGACTGATGGATTTAGGTTATATTAGTTTATGAGCAGTAAACAAAAGGCCAAAGGAGGTGCTGGGATCTCTGGAGGACCTCCTGCTTTTAATGTAAATGTTGCATGAAAGGGGAGGAAGTGGTGTTAGATACGGTCTAGATGGCAGGATGACGATGATGATGATGATGATGATGACGGGCTGCTTCATTCTGCCACATGATGCAGCTGAAAGTGTCACAAAGACATAGAACATGAGATAAAGAGAACGAGAGGAAACACAGAAGAACCAAAAAATAATCATCATCAACATAATGCAGAGAATTAAACAGCAATATCTACTACATATTTTTACTACAACATTTAATACATAAAACTATAGAGACAAATAATAATAAAAAAAAACTAACCAATAGAGAGCAGCAGCACCCAATCAAACAGGAAACATTCTTACCAACCAAAGGTAACGTTAACACATCTAAAAAATTGTTTTGAATGTTTTCTGAACTTGAATGATTTGAACGTTCCTTGAGATTAGATTTTAATGTTTTTACTACATAATGGAAACATTAGGGAAACTTTCTTACAACCTGATATTGTAATCTGGGATGGAGTATCTTGGTAATTTAAGCTGTTTGAAGCTGATCTGTTTAGAGTCAGATGAAAAGCAAAGTCTACTGAAATTGTGTACACAGCTTTCCTGCAGGTTTTTAATGCTACTGCTCTCAGCAAATCATCTCAAAATACAAAGTAAAACTGTGACTCAGTTTTAACTCAGTAATATCCAGGTAAAACCAGTGACAGGCAAATAAAAAACAACCCACTGGCAGATAGGGAATGCAGGGCTGTATATTTACAGCATATAAAAAACCTTCCATGCATGACCTTTCCAACCGTCAGGAATTATTTAGCTGGAACTTAACAGGACATTGATGAAGATGTCCAATAAGTTATACACAGAAAAGGAGCATTTTTTATAAAAGGGGGGAAGAGAGAGTGTCTGTCTGTCACTGCAGCATTCTGGGTAATTTAAAGGCCCTGGGAAAAAGAAAATGATGCGGTACCTGACCGATGTGAGCAAACAGAATGTGTGTGTGTAACAATACTCAGAATATCCACAGAGTAACAGAACTCTAGCAATAATGTAGTAATGTACAGACCCTCAGAGACACAGTCTGGCAGTCACTGTAGGAACCAATAGACACAGTTAGAAATTCAACAAATCCGTATTTGATTATAAGTGTATCTTAACAGTGTTAAAGAGATAAGATAGAATATAGAAATCTACATAAGTAGATATATAAAAACAGATATAGATATATATATATATATATATATATATATATATATATATATATATATATATATATATTATATATAGAAATAGATATATAGATGTATAGAAACTTTTTGTATAGAAGGATTTTTCTCCAGGAATTCTGTGCTTTAGTGATATCAGAAATCAGAGGCCACAGCGGTACAACACAAGCTCAACCTCAGCGCTGCCTAATCACTGCACTGTACTCTCTCTGTTGCCATGGTTACAATGTCATGCCTCAGATGGAACAGCAGGGGAGCACAAAGCATCTGCGTGAGGCCTGGAGCAGAGACATCAACGCGTCTGATGCAGGAGGTGATTTTACCACAGGTTAAAGGTCCTGACAGACTCAAACCCTTGAAATGTGCTCACATCACTGTAGCCAATGACTGCATTTAAAACAGCCATGAAACAAGTCAATGTTTATTTCACAATTTCATTTATTACAAATATAGCAGTAAGCAGCATCATAAAGGGACAACAGGTGTTAAGCAAGTAGTCTCAATGGTTCAGAGTACATTTAATAATTATACTTTTAGAACAAATAGTTTAAACTGAGTGTAAAGTAACATTTGAGCAGTTGGTGGCGCTATAAAGTGTAAGCCCCTTAAGTTAGTCAGAAGAGTATTCACACATTAACCACACAGTCCTGAAAGACTCCACAGACAGAACCAGAACAAATAAATGTAGCTATACACATCATAACTATTCTACTGTAGTTTGCAACTGTAATTTTAGACTGTTTACAGCTGCCAGATAACTTACTAAATACAGATCACTCTGTGAACATGAATTATTGTAGAGTGAATTGATATGAACTGAACTGTCACAGGTGTGAATACATCAACCACTTCAAATGAGGCTCATTCAGTCTGACAGAACTACAGTAACTGATGTTGTAAATTACATTTATATGAGAATATCTCATGCAAGGGTTACATCAGCCTCTTAAAAACACACAGGATCTTACAGGCTTCACTTTCATTTTGTTTCTATAATATGATACGCCTGGTGCTCCTCTGATCTTGTCTCAGCCAATCTGCGTTCACAAAAGAAGCGTTTAATGATAACAGCAAGCATGTGATCACTCATCTCTAATTACATTTTCATATATTTATATATTATAAGGGATTATATACAGCTTATGGGACAGTCAGATGCCCTGATTAAAGTTCCATCCACAGATCTTGCATTTCACCATGTTCACGTGTGTGTATGGGTGTGTTCAAAGATGGAAGTCAGAGAGACACGCTCAGATGGAAACTGATGCTGTTCTGCTCATACTGAACACAATCCCTAGTGCATGCTTGCCCCACATAAATAATACACAACTGTCCTAGATCTCTCTCTCTCACACACATACACACAGTGCCACTGAACCACACACCCATGGCTCTGTCTTTCAGAGGTAACCACACACACACACACACACACACACACACACACACACACAGATCTTACAGTATTCCATCACTCTGGGCTCAGTGAAACCTCTGCATTTAATCTTCTGTATCAGTCACCTCACACCTCATAATTCCCAACTATGAGTTATTTCATAGTTTTGCCTATTATTCTGAAATCTATACAATAGTAAAAATAAAGAATAAGTGTGTCCGAACTTCTGACTGGTTCTGTACACACACATAATCAGAGCACCAGGGGCAGATATCAACAGTGTGCTGGGAGGGGCTGATACAGGCGTGGGGTAATTAAACAGGGCATTACACTCCAATTCCAGAATGAAACCCCCACTGAGGGTAAATCTCAAAGACACAGAGCCCGAGGTTCAACCGAGTCCCCTGAAAGCTAAAAAACACTGGAGAAACAGATCAAACGCATGCAGACAGAAACTCAGCCTGATAACTGCTTATCAATGGAGAGAGAGAGAAAGCTTTAAGTCCCCTTATTTCCTGTAAATGACACTGGAACTAATTAGTGAAATTCTCAGAACATCCAGCTTTCACTGAGCGTGTGAACAGCAGAGAATGCTTGTGTTCAGAATAAGTGCTGTTAAATGATACAGGATTACATATCACACACCTAGAGGACAGAAACCCGGTGAGAAGCAGCGAGGAAAACACACACATGCTGTCTCACTGTAACTGCATTATACATCCACTTATGCATTCTATAAATGACTACAATCAATCAATAAATGAATTTCAATGTGCAAGTCATCATCTCACATATGACAAACATCCACCAGCATAAAACTATAATAAACTAGTACTGTTCAAAAATAAGTGAATAAATAAAGTAATAGCTAAATGTCATGTCACATTCAAATCTCCATCTCTCATTTAAAACCAGTCACAGTTGTTTGTCGCTGTAAGCACATACTCTCTGCATTCATTACTGCAGTAATTCTGCTGTCAGGCCGACATGACATGTCTCATTCAGAGCACCGCATTTCTCTATCACAGACCCTGACCAGCCATGAAGAAAGACATGCTGGGCTCACACAGGTAACCTCCCTTCAGCCTGTGCTGCACTGTGCTCATGAAAGCCTCAGACTCATGCTGGTCTCCAGTCTCAGTCTCAAGTCCTGCATTCCCTGTAGACGGCCATCTACAACACTGAGAGAACAGTCATGTGACCAAACCAACTACTATTTACAAAACTTCACATCCTTTTTAAAAAAAGCTACTTGACAGTCAATAGTTCTGCTGCTTAAAGGACAACATCAAGCAGTGATTACCTGAACACCACATGATCTGGTCTTCATTTGGAGAACAGTGTGCTGGATCTGCTTCAGCATTAGAGATGAGGAGATTTAGAAGTGGACTGCTGGACACATTTCTCCTCTATTAAGCAGAGATAATCCTGCATGCCTTTGTGAGCAGTGAGAGTCAATGACACATCAGGTGTCTGTTTATCTGGACAGAGTGAATCTGATCTCATGAGATGTTCACAATCAGACCCTGGTCGAGTCACTGACCGCTGTGTGCTTAATTAAAGCTCAGAAACATACAAATTTCATATCAAAGTAAGAGCAACATTACGTCACAGTAATGTACACATCCCAATCAGTGATGCACTGAAATTTGTGCCACTGAATGAGAGGAGAAAGGCCAAAAACATGAAGTATGAACACATACAGATCTGACGTCTGACATGAAGAAAAAGTGACACACACTTGAAATGACTTCATATGAACTTAAACATAATGTATATGAGAGCTTTACATTCACACAGACAAATTCTCACAAACAACAGCAGAATACATAAAGCAGCCAAAATATAAATGTATGTTGTTGTAATTATGTTAATTTGTAGTTTCTAATTTCTACACAAAATGAATATACTTTAATTTAATGCACGTCTCCATCCAATTTATTCTAACGATGATACACCGCCTGGATCCTGTCTAATTAATTAAGCTTCATTAATCACAATATAGGTGTTATTGTTGTACATTTAACAAATAAATGGTTGTATTTTAAATAACCATGTAATACAGACTATCTGGATAATTCAGTGAACGAAATACTTAACAAACGGTAAACACACAAGAAAACATTAAAGAGAAATGTCCCTATCAGCATCATAAACACAAAATCAGTGTGAAACCCAGAGCATCTACTGTATACACACTCACGCGCACACACACTCACGCACTCACGCACACACACTCGCACGTACACTCACGCACACACACACTCACTCACACACACTCACTCACGCACACACACTCACTCACACACACTCACTCACACACACTCACTCACACACACTCACTCACACACACTCACTCACACACACTCACGCACACACTCACGCACACACTCACGCACACACGCACACACTCGCACACACTTACACACACACTCACACACACTGGCAGAACAGTGCACAGCTGGCACAGACACACAGTATCAGACTTTCAGTGTCAACACATCTCCAGTCTGCAGCTCATCTGCTGTAATCAGACTGTAATCATGTATATATCAGCACCCTGAATTGTAAATAAAACTCTGCACACTCTGATCATTCCATTTACACTCCAAACTAACAGCTCATACAGTCAAACTATTCTTTTGCTGTGCTGGATTAGGGTGCCAGCTCTAGTGGTGAAACAGGGAATTACATCTGTATTTGTATGAGTCTGGGACAGCAGATTATGAATGTTAGAGGTGGAGGAAGTGAAACAGCAGTGAGGATTTACACATCAGATGCTGAATGAGGGCAGTGTGACGGGGCAGATGGCTTTCAGGGATTAAAGCGAGAGCGTGTCTTTTTTGAGAGCACAATAACTCGAGCATCTCTCAGTGCTCCAGCCCTGTGTGTAAGAACTGAAGTTTTACTCCTGCTCAGGTTGAAGTGACATGAGAGCTGATCAGTCGCTCTCCTGTTTCCCAAAGACCAATCACGAAGCAGACCTCACCAGAGAAACGTGGCTCAGTTACGTCACAAGGGCTACTTACACAACATATAAACAAACATAAAAATAACCTCAAACGAAAACCAAGATAGTTCTTATTGCTTGGTTATTTACATGAACTTTATGAATATACATCCTTCTAGCTATGCCAAGCTACAATATTTTATTGAGCAGCGAGAGAGTTGATATTTAAATGAAACAGAACTATGAATTCTGTTCCAAACTCTTTCAAGTTCTGAAGAACCTACATCAGCATTCAATAAAATGTTCCTCTGTGGTTCCTCCGTTATTTATTTAGCAAGACAAGACAGAATTGACAGATGAAGCTCTTAAACTCTTTAACTCTCGCTCTCAAACATCTCTCCCTTCAGAAGTCTTAACACAGATCTTCTGCCACCAGCACCAAACACTTTACATCATTAATTCAAGCTTCATCTTCCACTGTAACCACGGTGATAACAGTATGAAACTGCAATAAAGAGGGAAAAATAAAACATGTTACCTTTTGAAGAGGAGTTTGAGGAAGATCCGGCCGGTCCGCAGACAGACAGCACATAACAGAGAAAGAAGAAGATAAATACAGGTTAGACATACAGAAACACTGTCAGTACAGAGACGTGTTCTTCTGTCACCGAGATGTTGTGTTGAATCAGTGCAGAGTGTGTCAGTGTTGTGTGTGTGTGAAACATCTACCACATACATTCACACAGTACAATTGTGTTCATTGTACAAAAATAACTACACATTTTCTTGAATCAAACATCAAAATTTTTAAATAAAAAAATAAATAAATTCAAAACTACTTACATGAGTTTGTGAATTTGTATAAGCTGGATATGAAAACCGGCATTAAAAATGACTTTTTAGTTTTACAGAACAGTTTGTTTGGATTAAACCCCACCTGCCTCTGACTGCAATAATAAAGTAGCAGATCTTGGCTATGACAAAAACGTGACAAAAAAGCTTCTGGCAAAAATATAAATATAAATAAAGCTTTGATATGTCCAGCCCCAACTTCCTGTTTCAACAAAAACTGCTCATGATGTAATATAGACCACACCACATAAACTTACTGTAAAGAGACATAAGCTCACATCAGGACAAACCCACTTTCTAAACTTATAATGAAGTGTCTGATTATGTACACACTCAACATAACGCAGGCTCTGAAGAAACTGATGAGGCATGAACATGCAGCTCTGCTCTACCTCACAGCTTCCTCACCTCATGAAAATGTCAAGGGCCTGGTGCCTCAGTGGGGTCATTTTACTTCTGCTCCACTGCATCCTAACAGCTTCATTTAGAGCAAAAGAAACGCAAACAGCCACATGTCTGAGGGACTGAGGGAATTCCTCCAGCTCTCCACTCAGCACAAAGCCACAAGCGTACATCAAACCCCACGAGTCTGCCAGGCCAGCGCTGAGGTTTGGAAGCAGATGTACAGACGGGTTACATGAGGTCGCTCCCTCCTGGGACACTGACTCAAAGAGCCCTGTCGATAAGCATCAGAGCTGGAGTTTTAGAGAATGCCACGACTAACACAGACAGAAGAGAGATTGCAATTAATCTTTTATTCTAACCAGAATTTAAATGGCCTTGCCTGCGGAATTTAATCTTTAATCTTACAAGAGAAATAAATGAGATGTGAAAGAGATCTCATGTATGGGTTTTGCTGTGTTGTAGATTAGTGAAATGGCTGCTGACATTTCTTGGATGGTTGCATTGATCTTACAAGAAAACACAACGTCCAATATCATTAGAACTGTTCAAAACACTCATCTGCCAGGAAACCCGGTTCCAAGAAAACCCAACAAATGCTGTTGATGTTGTTTTCAACACCGTTATCCAGCCGTCTAATGCTGTTTTTAATGAAGTCCACAGATGAAAAGACAGATCAGGAAATATAGACACACAACAGCTGAAAATGTTTGATTTCATGAACAGTCCAAATATGATCTTTGAAGAGCTTCTCCTGACAGATTTATGCTGAAGTTTATGGACTGTGTGTCAAATGTTAATTTAAAGTATCAAAACCAAAAAACCCTAGAGCAACGTTTCCCAAATTATTACAATGGTTTCTGTACTTTTGAGTTCTTCTGTCTGGACTCACACACATATACATTCAAAGTATATGTCTATAGCATATATTGCACACTTACATACAAACATACATGACACGTCACATGATGTCACAATTACAGAAGAACTTCACACCAGCAATTCTATTGTCAGCTCAGTCCTGTTACTGCTCACTGAAGACCAGCAGAGAGAAACACAGCACTCGAGAGATCACACAGATCACAGAGCCTGTGTGTGTGTGTGTGTGTGTGTGTGTGTGCGTTTGTGTGTGTGCGTGTGTGTGTGTGTGTGTGCATGCGTGCGTGCGTGTGCGTGTGTGTGTGCATGCGTGCGTGCGCGTGCGTTTGTGTGTGTGTGCATGCGTGTGTGCGTGTGTGTGTGTGAGAGATGGGGAAGGAGAGGCACATGGTGCTTTGGAAAGCCATGTTGTCATTTCAAGAGTATCTTTTTTTTAAATGAAGGACAGGAGTCAGATCTTCAGAGAAATGTTACTTTAGGAGTTTGCCATCAGATCACAGATGTCACATAAGTTCTGTGTGTTTGTCACAATGCACTAAATGAAATGTAAAACAACCGTAACTCCAAGAACAGGCATCACCCTGTTTTGTTTCTTTCATTTTTCATTGAATTTCTAGAAAAAGAACCATGTTGTGATATGTCATTACTCTGTGTACTCATTGCTCTGTTAACAGTGAGAAAGCGTCACACAGCAGAAATCCACACGACGACTCTGTGCCGCGGAGAAGAGAAGCCACCCTATCAGATGCAACAGAACATGCAGAAAAACCTCATATAATCCCTGCTTACACGCACTGCACAAACCATGTATCTGCTGTGCAAACAAACAAGTGCATTCTGGGTGTTTGACCTAAATCCAAAACTACTGGCCACTTTAATGCATGTTTAATTATCCAATAAAGACTTCATTTAGGAGCAAAACACACACTGGTCACGTCCAAAACATGGCTTAAAATATTAATATTATGTTAATATAAAAATAAATAGTTCCCACAAAAGCATTTTTGCTCTGTCATTACTCACTCCCGTGTTCTCCTCCTCCTATGACCTTTTTGCTTGAAATACAAAAAGTGAAATCTGGTACAGTAACATACAGCAGCTAAAAACCCACAAACATAAAAACAATGAAGCTAAAACCCAGTAATTACCAAGAGAAAAAACAACCACTCACCAATGAGCCACAACATAACCCAAAGTGTTATGAACAATAACAGAACTGAACAAAAACTTTCATCTCATCCCAGTAATCACGCAGTGGAGACTATGTCATCAATGTAAGTATGTTCATATTTATTTACACTGTATGTTTTTCTTAATAAAACACAAAATGAGCTCTATAACCTCACCTGCCATCACGAGGGTTCATTTCTTGGTGCGCTGGCTCTTTAAGAATATAACATGTTTTTGATCCCCAGCAGAGGTCATTATTTCCTGACACATGAATCTACATTCAGTGTATCATACAGCATCTGGCTGCTGCTCTCCACATTCTCCACAGACTGCAGTGGACTCAATGGCAGGTGATTTCACACACTTTTAGAAAGATCACATTGAGTGTGCCATTTACAGCTGGAGCCAAATCATACAGCCAGAGCCATCCAAACACACACACACAACACACACTCAACATACACACTTCTTTCCTTAAGGCAGTGTGCACAGATACACAAACTCTTTTTTTAAAGACCTGTACAGTTTTCTGTCTATTTTAGCTTATGTCTGAGACCACATTTGTGATTTTATTCCTTGACAACAGAAACAGCCACACATATTTAAAGAGTACATTCTGTCTCAACTGAAAACAGAATTACAGTGTGGAAATATTTGTCCAATAACTCTATATTATAACTCTAGAATGTCTCCTAATATAACTCGCTGTACTACTGACTGTCAGCTGTAGCAAATCCACAGGTGTGAAACTCACACATGAAATGCAAATGATAACTGTTAATAACTCCCATATCAGACAGTTCTGCTGCGAGTGCTCGTGTCTCAGAGGGAATGTGTTATCTGTGGAAAGCTCTCAGCAGATGCTGGTTTCTTCACACTAGAGGTCCACACTGTGTGGACGGCTCTGTTTTCATTTAACATCACATGACACTGCTTGTGTCTTCACAGACAACAGACCTTTCACCACTGAGGTTTCTAAATGACTACTGAATCTGATGGTTTTTACTCTCTGAAGCAAAGCTAATCAACCACTAATGTATTATAATACAGAGTTTTTTTAATTGATATACGTCTAAATGCAAATGTGTTTGAAGCAGAAGAAATCATCACTGCTTCCATCAGTTCTCTTATCATAATGCAAACACAAAGACAGGAGCGAGTCTTGTGTCAGACGCGTCTAGATGTCTAGACACTGTTAAAAGAGGTGAAGTGTTGCTGCTCATCAGACAGAGCATTTTAATTGATCACCCGCTGTCTCATATCCATGCAGAGCACAGGCAGGTGAAGTACAACCACTGATCAGCTGAAAGAAACAGAAACCAGAGGAGGGAGAACATAGCTGCCATTGCTTTGGCAATACAAACGTGCAGTTTTTGTTATGAGGGAGGGAGGGTTGGGGAGAGGGAGAGGGAAAGAGAGAGAGAGACAGAGAGAGAGAGAGAATGACATAGAGAGAGAGAGAGAGAGAGAGAGAGAGGGAGAGAGAGGGAGAGAGAGAGAGAGTGAGAGGGAGAGGGAGAGACAGAGAGAGAGAGAGAGAGAGAGAGAGAGAGAGGAGAGAGAGAGAGAGAGAGAGAGAGAGAGAGAGAGAGAGAGAGAGAGAGAAGAGAGAGAGAGAGAGAGAGAGAGAGAGAGAGAGAGAGAAGAGAGAGAGAAGAGAGAGAGAGAGAAAGAAAGAGAGAGAGAGAGCACTTTTCTGAACAAGAATTATTTTTAGTTGACCTCAGCACTGGTGAGCAACACCCAAAGGTACTTTAAGACACAAAAGATAATCAGCATGAGACCTCAGTGTAACAGAGCGACAGAGTTCACTTCATGCTACCTGAATTACACACACCAGAGAGAGACAGCCAATGAGAGAGAGACAGCCAATGAGAGAGAGACAGCCAATGAGAGAGAGACAGATAACACAAAATAGAGAAAACAATTCTATATCAGTCTAACGGTGTAAAATCAAAAGAGTAAAACCCAAAAAGAAAAAGAGTTGACAAATGTCATTCAAATTCAGACAGCTCTCTCCTCTGGAGTTTATTGCTAAACTGAAAAAAATCACTGACAGATAGTCGTTGATTGCAAATTGTGTGTCGTGCACTGCAACGCAACACAACATATATTATAAACATGACAATCAGAGCTGTGACACTGCAGACACCAGCAGCAGCCTGAGACTGACGAACGGCACGTCTGTCAACATTCTGTAGCTAAATCACTTCACTGCGTCAAAGGTGAATTATGTTGTTTTAGTGACACAGATGTGAACACAGAGGTCTGGCTTTAACCGAAACCTGATGAATTTAGTTAAGTTAAGAAACCCAAAGTGACCAACACCTGCATCTCTTATGAAACACAACCAATATAAACATCAGCAGCATACACTCACTCCTGCACACAAAGACACACCAGCACTGAAGATAACTTCAATGTCAGATAGATCTCATTTTCCCAAACGCTCTGGCACACTTTCTCAACAACTCACATCATCTTTGAAAAACTATTCTCAATTTTTCACTCAGGGTGAAGATAACAGCTTGACAAGGTGCATGCATCTTTATTTAACAGCAGTACAGGGGCTGTTAAAACTGCGATAAGACGTCGCAGTTATTCAGCACACGCAGCTGCGGGTCGTGACCTGATAGAAAAAGCTGCCAATGTGCAGCAACCCACACCAGAATTACTTCAACTGCTTTTACTGTCAGACGCACGGCACCCCGTGTGCTTCCAGAGAAATGTCTGGAAAAACAGTAGACATGCGAGAAAGCGCATACTTTCAGTGCAGCGCTTGACCTGTGCTCTACATCTGCACTCAATTATGCAACACATCCATGCATTCTCAATGTGTGCTGTGTTTGATGGAGCTTAAAGACCAAACTTTCCACCCTTCAGCTGCAAAAACTCCTCAAACACACGCTCATGCAGAAGTGCAGAATACGACCCATGCAAAAGGAAAAACCCAAAGCAACAACACCAATAGAAAGCCAGGACAGCTTTATCCATCTGTCTAGTATGCATTACTAAACAAATGCAGGTCAGCTCGCATTAATGCCTGGTGTGGAGCAGGAGCTGTGGTGTAAGTGAAAGGAGATGTTTTAGGAATGCAACATAACCCTGACGCAGCACTCTGCTGGGCTGACAGCAGCATCTGTGTGTGTTTGCTGCAGAGCTGTTAAATTAAAATTCAGAATTGCTGATTCACGCTGTTCTAGGATCAGTGATTCAAACAGCACATGCAGACCTACTGAGAGCTACAGGATCATAAAGAAATTTACTCTTCTGTCCCTAAATCAACTAAAAGATTCGGAGAATAATTTTGAGAAAGACAGAATGTCAGTGTTTGGAAAACAGTTTTTATATTAACATGCATTTGCACTTGTATTTGTGCATGCAACAGCATGTTGGAGAGCGCTAAACACCCCACAATCCTCCTGAAACAAGCAACCTCTGGAGAGTGCCTGCACTAATATTTGACTGTGGGTGATGTTGAACACCATGACTTCCATATGATGAGGACAACTACATAAACTGCAACCTGCCACAGCACACAACTAATGAATGTTAATCGCATCAACAAACGTGCTATTACGATATGACCATGAACATAAGGACAGGACAGGTGAGGCCAAGCTCGTTTTCTTTCTGCAAGCTGGCCATGCATGACTGATGAGGTCACCTGAGCCAGAGAATGCAACATGCGCATTTCCTGCACAACTGTTCAGCCCTCTGCAACACAGTACATCATGTATGTCTTAATATATTACATAAAAATATAATTTCACATTTTGTAAAGAAACATTTTATAACTTTATTTCAGTGGATGATGTCATCACATACATGTCTGGAAAGAAATAATGTAGAATTGTTTGATGGTGTTCATTTGTCACTGTAATACATTTCATCTTATTTGGAACAATTACAGAAAGCAGTTATAATATCACAAACTTCATGTTGAGAGTCTCAAATAAGCTAATTGTCAGTCCCTCACTGATGAACCTTTTTTAAACCATCCTGCACATTTTCCTGCTGTGGTGTAAGAGTGTATCTTTCTGACAGTGTGTTATTCTTCCCTTCATGACAACACAAGCAGATTCATTTAAATGACAGAGTTTAAAAGCTCTGTTTTATCTCTCTAGAGATGAGAGACTAAGTTGTGTATCACATGTGATTAGATATCATTTCACATGTGTGTGAAATGATACAGACATACATGTTACTGGTACACTGTGTGTGCTGCCTGCAGGTTTAAACAAACACACAGAGTTATCAGTGCATTCAGATTCACACAAATCACTAATGAACTGTTTTTTTAATGAATCAGAAAGTTATCGGTCTATTGAATCCTTCACTGAGCAGCCAGACACGAAATGAACCAAAATCTGTTCTGTGCAGGCGTATTAAATTAATTCAGCCTAATTACTGGTTGTTCATTTGAGAAAGTGTAGTTAAACAACAGAGGTTTTATTCAAAAGTAAACATTGCAACATTAAATTACATCTTATGTTTGAAAACATTACAAACGTTTCACCATAATATTTAAACCAGAATTCTGCAGACACACAGCACGCTCTGGTTACTACAGTGTCTGAGTGTTGGTGTGTACTGTATGTACGGTTGGGGGGGCTGGTTAATTATCACCGTTATGCTGTAACGTGTGACAGGATGATTTAACACGCATCTCTGGAGACAGAAGAATCTTTCAGACACGACAGCTGCTGCAACAGTCCACAACACAATAAGAGAAAACCAAAGACATTTATAATGTTCTTCACTTAGTACAAAGACATAATGAGCATGCGCACACACATGCACACACACACACACATGCACACACACATGCACACACATGCACACACACGCACATGCACACACACGCACATGTGTACACGCATGCACACACGCACATACGCGCACGCACATACGTGCGCACACACACACAGTGGGAAACATCTGTTGTTTGCTGAAAGCCTTCAGGTGAAGGATGAGGAAAGATAAAAAAGAATGAAAGACAAACAATGTTCGGCAGTAACTGCAGAAATCTTCAACACATCAGCTCACACTTCACCCTCTGTAATAAAGATTTAAATTTTACAATTACTTCTGACTTTAAAATGTACTAACAAATTATTGCATTTAAATCAACATAAATTAAGGGCATTACAACTAATCTTGGTGTTTTAATCCTGAAAGCTAAACATGAGTGAAAATACTTCATGCAATTTAAATTAAAGATCAACACAACATTTTTTGCATTACAGTAACAAACATTTTTTGCATTTATAGTAACAAGCATTTTATTACAGTAATGAGCAGGAGTGACATTTCTTTTTCACAGGTTTTGTAGGATTAACCCTCTGAAGAACTGTTGTACTGATTTATAACAGTAGACTTTCTGCAGCATGACGGGTCACACTGGTGTGAAGCGTCTGGTGACAGATCAGAATTAATTAACCTTTGAAAGGTTTAAACCTTCAAACCTTCATTCAGCAACCCACCAGGACATAACACACCAGATGTGTGACAACTCATTCACAATAACACACAGACTACATCCAAACCACAGAGAGCAAGTGTACAGAGACAATGAGAAAACTACAGCGCTCCACACAGCAGAAATACAGCATGAGCATTTGTGCACATTAAGAGAAATGACTGTAAATTCTGCTCTGAAGATGCTTTGAAATGAAGACGTCCAGTAAGACAGCAGAACACCCTTCTGGGCCTTTTCACAGAAGTCTCCATTTATTCTCCTTTAAATCTGAAATTTCAGAAACATCTTATTTCTGATTTTTCTCTTCTGTGAGGAAGAACGATGGAAGACAGTTTTAGGAGTATGAATGTATCGAGTGTTTCTTATGCTGAGGGAAACACTCACTGTAGACCCACTGTCATTTGCTGCTCTGAAAATATTATTTCAGCTCTCACCAGTGCCTCTTCTGTGTTTGTCCTGCACACACAAGCTCTCCTGCAAACACACCAAAATTGTTTTCTGAATGACCTCCAGAGAGCAGAAGGACACAACAGTTCAGATACACCAACAGTGTGAAATATGACAGACTCTGATCCCCTACGGCCACAAGAAACACATGATCAGAGACAAAACCACTATCACTATGACACTATAAAACCATTATCACATTGTTCCTCTGAAAATCACATGAGAATTTTTTTAGAGAGTGTTTTAATCCATTCTGGAGCCTGACACAGTCTGAGCTGTTGGTTTTTGAATGAGGACCATTTACATTATTAGAGAGTAATAAGTAATAGTAAAATGAAACCAGACTTTAAACTAGCAGACAATAGCAGTCGATTCAGCTGAACTAAACTTCCTTCCCACATAACAAACACACACAATCACAAAGACATGATCTGTCAACATTCCCAGCGCTGTGTGCGTGCCAACAAGCAAACAGGCCGAACTCCAGCCGACCGCTGTTTGTGAGAGGACGTAACATTGTCTGCAGGGAGAAGATAAATCAGACGGGAGGGGTGAAGCCTGTATAGTAAACAAGAACAGCCACACAGCTTCCTGTGTAAGTCAACACACACCCACGGCAGGTTGTGCAAGTGTGATCTGGAGAAAAGCTCAGCCTACACTAACATTTCTCTGTGACTGTCACTGTGTTTCAGTGTTTCAGCTATCAGATATGATTTCCTCAGGGATGAAGCAGCGAGTTTGTGAAGATGAGCATGTGTGGGCCAACAACAGAGAATAATGACACAGTCCAGCCGCTGGAACCTGACAGTAAGAGGCAGAAACACTGGACATGAAATGAGATTAGAAAAGAATCGGTGTCTTTTTGTTTGTTAGTCACGTTCGGGGGCCCAACAAACAGTAACTTTATCAATAGCTTTGTAGACTTGGCTCGCTGGCATACAAGACAAATGCTCAATGCTCTCGTCCTTTGTAAGTCGCTTTGGATAAAAGCGTCTGTTAAATGACTAAATGTAAATGTAATGTAAATACATAAACAAAAGACACAAAGCTGCTCCAGTTCTGTAAAACAAAATGCACTTACATGCAGGATACATAATCTGAGAAGTGTTGCTTTACACAAATACCTGTGAATATACTATTTTGTACTGTAAGTACTTCAGCAATTCATATACATAAAATTTCCATTCAATTTCCCATGTTAATGTGTAGCAGACAAGAAAGCCAATTCACGCTCAAAACTGAATAATACGTTGGCAGCAATGGTTAGTTACTATGGCAACAGTAAACAGCTACCAGTGAGAAAACAGTAGCCTACAGCAACTGCGACCTGCAGCGATAAATTCACCGTCTGCGCGAACAGCTCGTTAGTGTTGTGCAGTCTTTGATTAAACCAGGAATTTTGGACTGTCGCATGTTTGGCACATCCGCCTCACCACCAGCCAAACACGCAGTTTGAGATGAATGCACAAATGCTTCCCAGCTCTGTCTGAATGCATGGCCGTAAGTGCATTAAATCTGATCACCAACAAAAAAAACAACGAACGATGGCTCTCTGCTGCACTATTAAAATCTCACATTTGTCTTTATGTGGCTGGGCAGGTTTTCAGAGGATCTGTCCTGCACAATGACCTCAAGACAACCTCACCCGACTGACCTGCTCTGTTATTCTGTGTCCTCTGTCCTCAGGATGTTATTAGCTCCTGAAGTGATGGTCCCAGACACAAGCTGCTGGAAGCTGTTGATGTGTCTTTTGTGGCCACTGAAAGCATCAGCAGTGTGGGCCGGTAATTCTAGAGTCACACTGGGAGCTTCAGGTCTGTTAGCTGCTGTAAGTGGCTGGCAGGAAGGTGCAGATGAATGATTCTGAACTACAGTTAAACCCTGACGGTCTGCTTATCTCACAGTGAATCTCTGCTCCAGTTGTGCACTAGTTTATTGTTTTTTAAACAGTGGTTCTTAGCCCAGACTCCATGTGGCTCCTGTATCCTGTATTTCATTCAGTCTGGCTTATATTTTCTCAGCGGGCATATCTCCTGTTTTGGCTTTGACCAGAGACTCAGCAGAAGTGAACCGAACACACAGCCTGAGGCATCAACAACAAAGACTGAACTTTTGTTTGTTGCATTTCATTATTTATATTTAGTATTCTTCCCCCTGCTGTCCACAGCCTTGTTAGGACAGATCTGAGACCCTCAGCAAAGTCGATGCCCTCTGATGTCCAGTAGCCCCTGAATCACACTGCTGGTCAGGAAACAGCGCATGCTGTTGTTCTGCTCATAACGCCAGTTTGAGGATTTGTGAAGACGACTGTACCTGCATCATCATAATCTGATTAAATGGACTGAAGAGCATTGGCTGGCAGAACAAATGTGCAGCGATGGACACAACAGAACACATCACAGACAGAGACATGATTAGAGCTGAAGACTTCACCAGAATACGTGTTCAAATGAAATGTGATTGAATTCAGACGAATGGGAGACGCTCCAAAATGCCCAACAGATGACTGAGAACATTAGCCGTTACACGGAGTCCATCCAGTAAAGATACACAAGCTTGTGTGGTATTTTCAGTGGTGTTGCACAAGAAATGAATTCAGAGATGCTGAGAGTCACTTAGGTATATTTGAGTTGAGTTTTTTGTTAGAACTGAGTGAAATGTCACTTCAAAAAATATATATTTTTAACAATGAGATAAAACTTCCTGCATTTTTACACTTATGCTTTTAGCAAACGCTTTTTATCCAAAGTGATTTGCAGTGTATTCAGCTTACACCCTGACCCTAACTCTAAACTAACTATATATTAAACAAACTGTATATTCTGTCCCCCTACACTAAACCCAGCCCTTAACCTAACCCTTACAAAAACCTTCTGCTCTTTTACATTTCCAATAAAGATTATTCAGTATAATTTATGAGTGTCCTCATTGGGAGCTAAAAATGTCCCCACAAGATCAAAATGTACTGGTATTACTACACTTGTGGGGACATTTGGTCCTTATAATGTAGTGAATACCAATACACACAGACACGCACAGAGATACAGGCGCACACACAGAAGGGCTGTGATAAAGGACGGGTGTTAATAAGCAGAGCTCAGTGTCTGATGCAGCAGTAAATTGCAGTATTGATCCTGTTGAGATTTGACTGCACTGCTGTTTCCCCCACAGACCCACACTGCACTTCTGCACTCTGAAAGAGCAAAACAGCTACAAAAACAGAGGCAGGAAAATGACAAGACAACAGATGGACTACAGGAGGAGACAGGTTAAGCCAACCACGTCTCTGACAGACCCAACACAAAAAGAACAGGTTTGAACTGGTCTCACTGCAGTGTCTGAGTTTAGCACTGAATTCATCTGAATCTATTCTTTCTTCTGAAGAGTTTTACAGTTAACTGAGAGCTCCAGAAAGCCCCCAGAATTACACAAGAGCAGCACTAACATTTCCTCTGGGCAGCTTTAATGCAGTTTATCGCAAGAGCAGGAAACACAACTCTTTCTTGAGTCTTTCTGCACATCTGCAGACCAAAGCCAAATGTGAGGAACAGAAACTAATTATTTTTTGGAAAAAAGCTCACTAAAACAGGAAGAATGTGTATGAGGCATTCCTGGGAATAACAGGATCTGGAAATTTGTGCTGTCAGCTGCTTTAACAGGACTATCATCTTCAAAACAACTAGAGCGAGGACACATGAGGAAATCAGAAGCAGAAACAGAGAGAGAGCAGACAGAATCTGAAATGTGTTTCACGTGTTCACACCTGTACACTGTATATAGACCAATTCTTATTTTAAGGCATTTTAGATTGCTTAAAAACGTGATTTGACCATGTTAAAACATTTATTATAAGGACTAAAATAAAGATCTGATCAGAACCTTGAGCAGCCTTCAAATAATTCACAGTACTGTGTGTGATGGACAGTTTTTTTAAGGCTTTAACTCATTAACAAAACAGGTTTGCTAGCAGTCAATTCAATTTCAATGTATAAAGATTATATGTATAAATCCTCCTTAAATATGAACCCTTTTGACAAACAAAAATCAAGCAAATGTAACATTTATAAACACTTAAAAATGACTGAAACCAACAGAGAAACTATTAGAAAGTTGTCAATCATTTTAAAACTAGAACGATTGTTTTCTTTTAAAGCATGTTTCTCTTTAAAAATGAAAGAATCACCCGTATACAGAGTCAGTGTCAGTACACACACTCTGCTTTGGTGTGTCAGCACTCAACAGGCCCTGACCCTCCACCCCCTCATCCTAACAGCCCGTGACTGGACCTGTCCGCTCTTATACAGCCAGTGAGGCTGCAGGCTGATCTCTGACCCTGATGAAAGCGCAACACTGTGTCATCTGAGATTTATCATCTTCCTACATTGTTACTGCACATGAAGCTTCCTGCTTCCTGTTCTGATCCAGCTGAATGCTGGCAGGGTCATTCTGTGTGCCGGGTGTCATCATGGCTTCTTATAAAAACACTTTTTTTTTTATTATAATGAATTAATTCTGTGTTTGAGCACAAGTTTGTAATGTCAAATGAAACTGTCAACTCTGTTACATAACTGTGTTCAAATACATATTCACATTTATGGATTTATCTGGAGATGGCACAGAATGTTTACAAACCTACCAAAACGACTTTATTAAACTGGAAAATGCTTCACAGAAATCCCCAGCAACACCATTTTGACACACAAAAACAAGACCTTTAAACAACAAGGTGGTACATGATCTCCTAATCTCTTCTCAGAAGTCCATCTTCATCTCTGCCAAAGTGAGTGGCATTATCTATCTGTCCCATGCACACACAGATGCACACACACACAAACCCCCATTCAGTGAGATATATCAGAATCATTACACACACATTAAAGTATTATGTAAGGGGGTGCTAAATTGTCATGAAACTAATTGCATAATGTGTATGCGATGTATGAGGTTTTGTGTCTGTCAGTGTGGCAGTGAGACATAAAGATACAGATACTGGTGCATTGCTGTTCAGAGAGTGAGACAGGAGTGAGAAGCAGAGAGTGAGACTGCTCCAGCTGTGTCTGCTCCAGCTCAGCAGACAGAAGTTCTTCATTCTGTCACAGACATCATGAATAATGCAAGAGAAGGACACAAAACAAAATGACAGTCACTTTACCATGAGATGGAAAAAGCGCTGTTTCTGTAGATGAAACACTCAAAGAATGACCCTAAAATTTCTATTCTTTCAGTTTCAATCAGAGCTGTTTTTCTGATGACTCCACATTCTTACAAATCCACCAGAAATAAACCTCAGAAACTTAATCATTAGTGCCTGAACAGTGTTGCAATAACTGCAGCCCAAAAACGCAAATGTGCACACAACAGAAGTCAATATAGTCAAACTGCTGATGCTGGAGTCTCTCAGGCTTGTTCTGATTAATACATTTGTTTATAATAAAGCCGTGATATAATAAAGCCCTCGATAAATGAGAAAATCAGTACAAAACTGTAAACGAAAAAACTTGAGGCAAACTCAAGTTTCAAAATGATCAAAATGAGGCAAACATGATCATTCTGGAAGAAAATACTACTGAACACTGATAAAGTCAAAATGTGACAGTATCAAGCAGAGTAAGAGATTTCTTAGTATATGATTTATAATTACAGGCTGTTCATACACATAAAGCGGCTGTATGCCTTCAGAAGTCTTGCCTATAGAGTCATGAGACATGGACTCGCTGCGTTTATGGTTCTTCTTGAGCTTGACAAATGCAGCCACAGTGAACTGCCATTATACAGAAACAGCAGCGTGAACCTTCTCCAAAACATCTGTTTGTGTTCCACGAGAACAAACAGTCATACAGGTTTGGAATTCTGACAATTCAGACCAAATCTGAGGGCGAGTTATTCTTTTAAATCCAGACATTTGTTATTCCTAAAACTTTTGTTTGGAAACTCCTCAGAGCATTCTGTAAATGTTATTCAACAGGGGATTCAGAGAACACACAGCTCTGTGCTGAGCACACAAGCACACTGCTGAGGGGTGTGTGATAAACAGCACACAGCCCGCAGAGTAAGGCACAGTGAAGGGCAGCTCTGAGCCTCGCTGAGGCCCGATGACGCAGACGTGAATAAAGTGAAGCACTGCTGGACAGAATGAGAGAATAACGCTGCTGGTGATGCATAATATTCAATCCCCCTGCAAAATTTAGAGATATTCCATTGGCTGTAAGTTCATTCACTGCATAACCAAAAATCCTACAATATTCTTGATTTATGAATTCTTAACCATGAGAATGTGTCTGTTTAATGCCCTTTCTAAGAAAGGTTTAAGTTTTCTGCTGTTTGAAATTGTTTGAGCTAGAAACAGACATATTATCAGACCCTGCGCACACGAAGTCTTTAAACTCACACCTGATGGCTGACAACTTATTTGCATAAATTGTGTTTTGTATAAATCTACTTTGAATAAACCCTAAGCACACATGTCTGAAGTTGTGTTGGACAGCTCACTGTAGGTTTTTTGTGGACAGAATGTGTTTAATAACTCTTGATTCAGAGTCATTGGGATTCTGCTGGGTTTTGATTTCGGCTCATTTCCAGTTTGATCAGTGACATCATCATCTCCGACAGTCACTTCCACATCAAAAACTTTTTCTCTACTCATTGTTTTATTTGACAAAAATAATGAAACAGGCGTAGAAAATGACATTTAAAATGATTTATAATGGCTTTTGATTCATTTAAAATTCCATGAAATTTCTCATTGTACACTTAATTTCATTTTTACGACTGCATTCCGCATTTCCACTGAGCTATTAACATCATGGAAGCCAAAGTGCCCTCCATAGATTATACTGTAACTTCATATTCTATAGCTACTGTATGAGAAACACAGAGCTGTAACATCTACTGGCTCTTCCTCCCTGAAGAAACACCAAACGTTCTTTGTTTACTGTTGAGGGAGCAGATGTTCTCCTGACACACTGACAAGCCAAACACTGTCAGAGACACAGCACAGGGATTCCTCACACCTGGGGACTCTTGAGGGTCCTTGAAGTGGAACGTGGATTTATCACAAGTGTTTTATAAAGGGCAGGAACGGTAAACGCAACAGTCTGTGGATGATCTCTGTGAGGAGATACAGTATGGATGCTGCTGTTTATCAGCTCTAAGTGGGAAAAACAAACTGCAGTAAAAACTGTGAACACTTTTATGAAGTGTACAGTCAGTACTTTATGACTTTATAGCATGCTGTGTTCTGCTCTGCGTGTTTATCAGTAGTTTCTGTGTGTGTTTAATCGCAGCATAATTTAAATATATTCACTCAGCTCAATATCATGAGGTCTGTGTGCTGAATAAAAAACTGAGTATCAGCTGCAGGTCATGTGTGGAGTATCTACTGCACCACTCATCTACTGATGCTGTTGTACCAAACAAACATCTCACAGTGGAAGACCTTTCTCCTCTTTAAGAGCTGCTGGCCTGACTCTTCATTCATTACATTAATTCATTTATGCATTTGGCAGACATATTTATTCAAAACGACTTGCAGTGTATTCAAGCTATACATTTGATCAGTGTGTGTGTTCCCTGGGAATCAAACCCACAATTTTTGCACTGCAATCCTCTGAGCTACAGGAACAACGGTGTGCTGCTGTTAATGGCACTAATTCTGCAGAGGGATGTGATGCAGATGTACTGAAGTTATGACAGTACAGAACAGGACGTTTCACCTGACATGGACACAGACCAGCAGCAGTTACAATATTTCACAGTAAGTGTGAAGTGACACACAAGTGACAGGAAACAAGCAAACCGGAAACTCTTCAGCTTCTATCTGACACAACACACCAACCCCAGAAATATGACCAGTTTTAGAGCAGAAAGATTCAGTTTTCAACCACACCGGTTAAGCAGCATCTCACGTCCAGAAACCACACGCTAAAAACACGCAGGGTGGGTCACTTCCGGAGGAGCTCCCCGCAGTCACCAGAACAAACGGTTCTTCTCTCTTTTTCTGTCAGTACCAACATGTGCTAACACTCAAACACAATGAGGCAGAGTAACACAGACACACAGCCAGCCTTCATCCCAGAACTGTTACCTCACAAATCTATCTCAGCCCCACAGACGTCTAAGAGAGCCATACTAGCTGTTAGCACTGAATCTTACAGTTAACAAAATGAGAGCAGATGTTTTTCATTAGGAATATCCTGCATGTCTTTCCACACTGGCGACTGAAAGAGTCTCTGTATTGTTTGTCAGTGCATGTTACGATGAGCTGCGAGGGCAGAACGCAGAGACTGCGATCATTAGCAGCGGCTGTTATATTTGCTCTTTCCTTCGTTCTGTAAATACAGTGGGCAGATACTGTCACTCCTACACGAGTTAAACAGCAGAAAGAGATTCAGGTCCTCTGGGCTATAATGATTTCTGTCTTCTGCCATTTCATTAGGGGACTAATTGTGTTGGTAATGAACAAAACACCCTTTTACAAAAACAGGGCAGCAGACGAAACATCCAATTAATGAACAACCTTTTCTACCAAAATTTGACAGAATTTTCATTTTTCTACTATTGAACTTGTATTGAACACAAAACATTCTTGTCATGTAAACAAAAGAGGACATAACAGGCACAGATCACAACCCACATTAACCCACATACAGTTCAGTCCTTATACACTGTACATGAATCATTTGACCAGTGACAGCACATACAGCATTATAGTTATTTTACTAAACAGCCAACAAAATGAAACTTAAATAAACTTGCATAATCTCAAAAATACTGTGTTTAAAGCTCTGATCCTGTATTACCACATTCAATAACTGTACTATAAGTGTGAGGTACAAACAGCAGCTTTAAAACACCAGTTAGAGAGACACAAACTAGAAGCAGAACTCTGCACATCTGCAGGGGAGTGGCCCAGCAGCTGACCCGAGGCCAGAGAGGCACACAGAGGCCATGTGACCCACCACTACTTACTGGAATCTGATGCAAAGTAAATGATCGTAACAAACATGAGTGTTTGTGGAGAAGCAAGACAAACAAACCGCTTCTGATCTACAGGACAGCCGGCTGAGGGCTAAAAGTCAGGGACTGACTTTTGATCAGGGCAAAAACCCTGATGCAGTTCTCCTAGATTAAAGTGAATTATTTGGAAAAGTATGACTATAACTTTTTATCTGAGTTTAGTTATTTTAAACCATTGTTTCATTTTATTTTAAATTATCCTGTTGAGGCTATGTTCAGCTAAAATGCATGAAAACTGCTCTTTCCATAATTTTAAAGCCTCAGTTTTTGAAAGCTAGGCAGCAGAAACTGTTTAATATACTGCAGTTCAATTGTAACCTTTTTGTCAAAATAATCACAATAACAGGCGAAACTCAGACGTGAAACCAGAAGAGCAGCTGCTGTAATCGAGATTAGTTAACGGTCTCTTGCCGACCTCATTTAAACAGTCAGGAGAAAACTACAGCTTCCTCCCCTCTCACTGGTAGTTCAGAGGCCTGCCACATTCTCCTCCGACTGGACCGATGGAACAGGATCTTTCCTGAGAGGAAACACTTATCAAAGCGCTCAGCTGCTCTCCCTCCTCCCAGCCTGAGGCAAACTCTGCCACACGGCTCCCTGTAACTCTATCCATCTCACACGGCAGTGAACGCCCCATCAGCATGTCCCAACAGAGTCGAAGCCTCCAGTCAGCATCCCATTACAAGAGCTGAGAGCACTGATGAATGAGAGGGAACATACAAGACGCTCTCTCAGAAACATGTACACTCGAACCTCAGATTCCTCAGACTTCACGAGACACCTCAGGAAATCTTGCCCAGGTCAAATGTCATGGCATATTTAAAAGAAAAATGTTTTTCATTAAAAAATTGAGGTTAGGACCTTTACCAGCCTTAAATGACATTGATTTTAATTAAACATTATTTAAACACAGTAGAAATACAGTACAGCAAAATGAGTGTATGAGACAAGCAGTGTTACAGCTAGGGTATATGGTTATGTTGCATCACTCTGACAGGAAGAGACACAAAGACAATCTAGAAGTGTCCATACAAACACTCAATGAAAAACAAGCAGCTACTTTATCACATGGATTGTGATGACTGTAACCATATAAACCCTCACTGCATATTATAAACCCTGATGTCACTGACGTCATACATAATACAACAAGCAGAGCAACATCATGTTAAAATGAACACGAGATAAATTCCATCTCCTGTCTTAATGCCTCATACAGGTCTCAGTGTGGATGATTTATCTGCGCTGGTTATCCAACCTCTGTGTAATCTTTCACTGACTACAGCAATTCACTCAAACATTCCTCAGCTGATCACAAAATCATTCAAATGACTTAGTATTTTGACATTTTAATATTTGAAATTTAAAACAGCTTCTGGTAACAATCTAATCAGGACTTATTAAAACTAAAATCAAGACCTGAGATTTTAATGTCATGTTTCACTCTTAAACTCTGAAACGTAAGCTTCATGTCGAATATTTGATGTCACAAAATGTGACAAATCATTTATCTTCTTGTTGATTGATTGTTTTTGCTTTTTCCATTCATTTCAGGTTCCTGCCAACAGCAAGGTAAAGAATCATAGTCCAGTACAGGCCGCAGCGCTCCAGAAACACACAGAGGCTTTGGAAATCATCCAGGCTTTCTGACACTGTGAAATATGATACAACAATAGAAAATTTAAAGCAGAATTGCAGGCTATAGATAGCAATGAACACAGATCTCAGTAAACTGTGCTCTGGAAAGGTACTTTGTTTCTGCGCTCATTCATTTGACAAACTGTAAGAGTGTGTGGACAGTCTCCAGTAAGTGGAGAAATCCATCTGATGTCAGCTGGACCTCACGCTCTCTGAACCTAAAACACTTTCATTCTGATGCTGAACACAATGAAAACTGTCCTCTCTTACTCACCTCACGCTGTTGCAGACAAACTTAAAGACTTTCTTCCTTCCACAGAATCCAGAACATTCTCATACACACACTCCTGAGGGAGAACATGATGACAGGACTATCACTGCCGTGAATGTTTTTCGAAGTAAAGATTTCATTTCATACGGTGAGAGAAATCAAGATTCCTCATTTACAATGAAAACTTCACCATGTATTAAAAACTACGTCTGAAATGTGAAGAAGAAACTACAGTAAACTACAAACTGAAGTGCACGCAGGCGTTTATAAGAGTGTTGACAAATAAAAATATCATACATCAAACATCACTAATAATCAGTCTGTCTAATATGTGACGTGTGAAATGAAACTGGTTTATTCTCGTATCACTCGTCCCCCTGTGTGAACAACACTCATTCTGAGAACAGCTTTCACACACACTGAGAACAGCTCAAACACAAAATGATTCAACAGAAGAAAGATCTGAATCTGAATTCTACAACAACAACCTCTGCTGCTCTGCCCAGTGACTGAATGACCTTCAGCAGTTCTGTCAAAGCAATGTATGAAAACCAAACATAAGATCGGCTTTAAACCAGCAGCTTCAAACACACAAAAAGAGCAAAGACAAGCGAGCTGAGAAACCACTGAGCATGTCAGAGAGTGAAGTGAGACAGTGCTGTACTTTCTCACTGTGACAACCTGCCCCAATGTGTCACACCAGAACCATCACAGTAACCTCATGACATGTCTGCCTATACAAGCACTGACTTCAGTACAACACAACAGTGGCATTTTATAATGGGTGATTTAAGGGCATTAACCGGGTTCATTGTGATCTGTCAGCTGACAGACACTTGTATGTGGAGAGATTTAAAGCACGCTCCTACAGAAACAGATGTTTCACTTTTTGAGAACATCACTTTATTCACTTTATTCATCTTACCTCTTTGACCTTCTCTCTCCTCTGAAGCGTCTGAGGATCAGATGGCTTTCCTTGGTCCTTCCCCAGAGGTGCTTTCAGCAGACACTTTCTAAAGGTCTCATAAGTGAATCCACTGCTGTGTTTCCCGTCATGAGCGGCCGTAGTGCCCCGCTCGTCTCTGGCCGCTGGTTCGTGCGTCTTCGCCGGGCTCCACTCCTCCTGCGTCCTGCTCCCGACAGACCTCTCCGCAGTTCTCGCTCCATGGGTAACTGCAGGCTTGCGGCTCACTTTCACGTTCCCCTCGGCCCCCTTCACACCCACCCGCTGGTGCTCCTGGTCTCCGGGCGTCTTTTTGTTAGGCTCCCGGGCATCGCTGTCAGAGCCCGCCGTCACCGCCGGAGTCTCACTTTTGGAGAGAAAGATGCGCTTCAGGCGCACGGTGTCAGGTAAGAAGAAGAGCGCCCCGAAGCACAGAGTTACCAACCCCGACAGAAAGAGCAGAAACACGAATTTCTGAGAGAGACGAAGCCCCATGCCCGATGCCCAGACACCGGGCAACTTTCGAAACACCATCGAAACTTTCCGCTGCTCGATATTCACGAACTCTCAAAGCGAACAGCACGAACGACAGCGCTGTTGTGCAGCCTCAAGCCTCTGTTGCTCGGTCTGAATCAAGTCTGAATCAAGTCTGAATCAGTGTGAATCAATGAATCAAGTCTGAATCGGTCTGAATCAAGTCTGAATCCGTGTAAATCGGACTGAATCAGTGTGAATCGGACTGAATCAGTGTGAATCGGACTGAATCAGTGTGACTCGGTCTGAATTAAGTCTGAATCAGTGTAAATCGGACTGAATCAGTGTGAATCGGTCTGAATCAGTGTGAATCGGACTGAATCAGTGTAAATCGGTCTGAATCAGTGTGAATCGGTCTGAATCAGTGTGAATCGGTCTGAATTAAGTCTGAATCAGTGTAAATCGGACTGAATCAGTGTGAATCGGTCTGAATCAGTGTGAATCGGACTGAATCAGTGTAAATCGGTCTGAATCAGTGTGAATCGGTCTGAATCAGTGTAAATCGGTCTGAATCAGTGTAAATCGGTCTGAATCAGTGTGAATCGGTCTGAATCGGTGTGAATCGGACTGAATCAGTGTGAATCGGACTGAATCAGTGTGAATTAAGTCTGAATCAGTGTGAATCGGTCTGAATCAGTGTAAATCGGACTGAATCAGTGTGAATCGGTCTGAATCAGTGTAAATCGGACTGAATCAGTGTGAATTAGTCTGAATCAGTGTGAATCGGTCTGAATCAGTGTAAATCGGTCTGAATCAGTGTGAATTAAGTCTGAATCAGTGTGAATCGGTCTGAATCAGTGTAAATCGGACTGAATCAGTGTAAATCGGTCTGAATCAGTGTAAATCGGACTGAATCAGTGTAAATCGGACTGAATCAGTGTGAATTAAGTCTGAATCAGTGTGAATTAAGTCTGAATCAGTGTGAATCGGACTGAATCAGTGTAAATCGGTCTGAATCAGTGTAAATCGGACTGAATCAGTGTAAATCGGACTGAATCGGTCGATTTAAGAGGCCACGGGTTGCGTCAACAAATGTGCGCACAGCAGGAGCGTCATTGCGCATCAGCCTCCTTCACTCCCACAACATCTCATCTGGAAAACTGAAGCGAATACTGGACTCACTCAGAGTTAAAGCAGAACGGTATCACATGAACAACATGAACACGATATTAAACACGATATTATTAAACACGATCCTGATGAAGCCTCATGTGTCTGTATCTGCGCTCGTATCAACACTATTTAAAGCGCTTCTGAAGACGCGGTGATGATGATGGACAAACAGGGTCACACTGAAGTTGTTTCCAAACAAACTGAACCAAACGACACACATCTGAGCCGAAACCCCCGGAACCGCAGCGTCAGTTATTCTCCATCATCACTCCGAGAGATCCGTCCACAGATCAGACCGTGTCACCCCGCCGAGATCCGCTCAAGTGCTGGAGAGATCCGGCCTGGAGAAAAGAAGTGCTGGAGACCGGCCTGGAGAAAAGAAGTGCTGGAGAGATCCGGCCTGGAGAAAGGGAAAGTGCTGCTGCGTTCAGACGCGTCCTCACATCTGCGTCCAGTGCATGAGGAGAGATGTTTGATCTCCAGCCGTATGGCGCGTCATTCTTCTGAAATGTGTGATGAAGACCGGCTGCTTCTCCCCATTACCGGCCGCCTCGTTCCGCGTTACCGTCGCTGAAAGACGGAGGAACGGAAATGTCGAATAAACGCTGCGGGATAAACGCGCTGAAACGACGGCGCGACCGCGGGCGTGATCCGCGCACATCAGGCGTTGTGGAGCTCCGCGGCGCCGCGACTCTTCTGGGCGGTGTGAGCGCTGCGGCGGCGGCGGCGAGTCTGAACCGAGACCGAGAGTGAGCTCATACATCCACCGTGCGGCGCGCCGAGGCAGCACAGCTCCACACCGCGTCCATCAGCAGAGACTGCGGGGAAAGTTTCACAAATCACCGCGGCGCTGTAGAGAATCGATGAATCGTTTCTGAATATTAATGAATGAAAAAATGAACATGAGAACTACATCACAGCGTCAGATCTGCGCATCCTAAACATCATGTAAACACACACACACACACACACACACACACTCACACACACGTACACACTACACACACACACACTCAGACACTCAGACACACACACACACACACACGTATACATACACACACACACACTCAGACACTCAGACACACACACACACACTCAGACACTCAGACACACACACTCAGACACACACACACACACACACGTATACATACACACACACACACACACTCAGACACACACACACACACTCAGACACACACACACACACACACACTCAGACACACACACACACACACACACACACACACACACACACACACATACACACACACACACACACTCAGACACTCAGACACACACACACACACTCAGACACACACACACACACTCACACACTCAGACACACACTCACACACACACACACACTCACACACACACACACACACTCACACACTCAGACACACACACACACACACACACACTCAGACACTCAGACACACACACACACACTCACACACTCAGACACACACACACACACTCACACTCACAGATGTAGTAAACATCATTCCAAACAGTAACCAGTTATTTCAGCATTTGTGATTTGTGTGGGCCAGAGAATAATTCATCACGTTGCTGAGACTTGCTGAGGTTGTGAGAGGACTGTACTGGGAAATCAAAACTCTGCTAGCAGTTTGTCTCGATTTAATCTGGTTTAAATAAGCAAAACGATTCACAATTTTAAAACAAATCAGCAACACCAAATCTAGGCAGCGATCAATACAAAAGTTCAAGAGATTTTCCAATCAAACAGGACAAAGATGGAGAGCAGTTTTCCTGGAACAAAATAAGACAAATGGCCTGATTAATTCTGGTGTTGATCATTAGAGGAAAATAAAGAACCAACCGCAGCAGAAAAGTAGTTAAAGAGAAGTTTAAGTGAGGTCAAGAAACCAGCAGTACAGTGAAACCAGCAGCAGAAAATGTCCATTCAGTGTTGATCGGTCAGGTCTCACGGGGAGGTTATTTAAAGACAAACCCTGATGGAAGATGGAAGCGTATTCCTCACACAGGATGTCACTCAGATGAAGAGAAGAGTCACTTTCTAACAACAGTTAAAGAGTTTAAGAACAGAAACCTCACCAATGATCAGCAGATTAAATGAAGGGTGTTTTCATTTCCAGATAAGATGAAGAATATTTCAGAGAATGAGAGCAAACCGTTCTAAACAGATCCTCACTATTCACCTTTCACTACATTTGTGAATGTGTTCACATGCAGGCCAGTGTTTAATCTGACAGCATTTGTTTTTAACAGAAACTGTAACAGTTTCTTACATAGAAAGAAATGTGACTTCTATATTTAATGCTCTTATCTCAGATTGTCCAACAGAAAGCTTTACACACTGACTGTATGTATACTTTCATTCTGTGAAACAGCTGCAGGAGAATTCTGATGTATTATCTCAATCTGAGGCCAATAAACAGATTCTGATATAAATGAGCCACGTTAATGTCGCACAGACAGGTCCCAGCTACTAAACAGACACCCAGACAGGAATAAACACACACTGATGAGTGAACGTGCTGCTGTGAGCTCCACATTCATTTACCTGCATGATTCAGAGAACATCTGAATATTAACACAGTGATTTCAAAGATTAGATTTTACACAGAGTCCACAGAGCCTCATCAACAGAGAGTATGAGCACAGGGATTACACGTGTGATAATGATTGACTTTTCATAAAGAAGACATTTGTTCTTTCATTGATCTTTTTTATTTATATTTTGAATCATATTAGAGGAACAAATCTTACTGTAGATTATACGGCCATGACTGTATGAGACAAATAACTAATTACCTTTACCAGGACCAACCATTTACCCTCTTATAGACGTTACTGTAACAGAAAATATTTTTGTTTAGTTTTGTGGGAAATATAAGCTTAGCATTAATTTTAAAAACAGCATTTGCTCTTAAACTAAACAGACTGTACTGAGTGACTAATGAAGTTTGATCTGCAAGCCAATCTTACAACCATTGCTAAACAACAGCTAATAAAGCTTCTCTCATACTGCATTCACACACCGTCAGCATGTAACATCAGCTCCCCCTGCTGGTTTTAATAGGAAGTGTTATTTCGAGTCATAGTATCAAATGAAAGAAAATCATTCTGTTAGCAAATGAAGTTTATTCAGCGATGATCAAAACTGTTAGTTCTCAGAATGAAACAAGAATGAAAGTGAAGCTACAGACCACTTACAGTGAGTATTTCTACTGTCACAAGTTTTAATATACTGTATATATCAAATCCTACATTTTGATAGATTTTATTCTTGTATATAAAATATTTTATTGGTAATTTATTTAGGATGCACATTATCAGATGACAATAAATGAGTCCAGTCAAAAGAGAACTAGATTTACTTATCAGTTGATTAACAACATTCAAACAACCTCTCTAATCATAACCAAATGATACACCCAAACAAGTTACGGAACTAACATAACGTACAGACACCAGAGACATCAGGTAAACGTTTCTCATCTTCCCTGCTCTGAATGGCTTTTCATGTTTACCACAGTAAATATTCATGCAGAAAGGTTTAGTTATTGCTATATTTTCAATGGTCATATTTTAAAGGTTATGTTTATGATAAAGTGCTTTTGCTTCTTAATTCAATGAAGAGAAAAGCAGAGAAGAGCGATTACACACAGATGTCTGTTGAGAAACACAACATTCTAAAGGAACATGAAGAAAAGGCCAATGGCAAGACATTTCACTCTCACCAAACTGTTGACCGGTACAAACTGTTTCTTGGCTTTGTATTTGGTGTTCATGGGAAAGATCAGTGACAGCACAGTTCATAAGCATTTTAGTAAATGTTTTAACAAAGGAAATTCATTCAGAGTTTATAGGTAAACTGCGTCATTTAGGCGCCACTGATGGCAACAGAATTGCAACGTTTGTTTCAGCAGCTGTATAAGAGCTCTTGAGTTAAAGTTTTTTAAAATTGCGTACTACAGAACAAAATTTCCCAGAGTTTACAAGCTACATCCATCAAACATCTGTCTATCCATCTACAGTCGATATACCTTCAAACTTTTCAAAGCTTTTTGAAAAGCTTTTCAAGATGAAGCTCTGTCAGGCAAACATTCAAACTTTATGACCTTTTCTTCGCAATTCTTTTTGGTGTCAAAATGATGCACCACTTTAAACCAAGTTCAACAGAAAAAAATCTATAACCAATAAAACAGCAATAAACCTAAAACTGAGGAATTTAAGATGAAATCAGGTTCAAATATTAGTTTTCTGTCTGCCAGAGACAGAGAGTGAGATCAGAGCTTCATATACAGACATTCACATGACTGGACATGAAAACACGGTTTTCTCTGTTGTTGAAAGAAACACAGTAGTTTTGTAATTTAGTTTACATTTCACATAATTTCCTCTTACAAAAAAGGCCACAAATAAAAAGAACATTGAGCTCAGGCAATGAAACGCAAGTAAGTTTCCTCAGATCAGATATGCTGCAAAACAGTAAGCAAAAAACGGTAACACAAAACCAGCACATGCATTCTGAAAGCACCGGGTACAGTAAAGAAGCTTATATAATCACGAAGAGCATTAAGCGCCTGCAGAGGCCTGTTGCTGAAAAACCCAAACCTCCAGGATTACAGACAGAACACAGCAGTTTACATGAACAACAGACACACAAATAAATGTAAACTGGCAGAATTGTCCATGTAAAAACTCAAAGGCAACAAAAAGCAAAATGAGGCAAATCAAAAGAAGCCATTATGAATAAAACATCAAATAAATGATCATGTTTTCTGAGGCAGTTCATGTACTGAGTCTGTTACGGTAAATATCACACAACAAAAGTTGTTAATATTGACTCAGCTGTCTATACCAGAAAGAACTGAGCTATTAAACAAAAATAAATGAAAAATAAAGCAAAGGGCAGAAACTGTATATCAATACTCATTACTAAACACAGTAAAAGATCTCAAACAAACTGCAGAATCAACAGCCTGAGGGCAGCTGACAGGCCCAAACCAGATCCACACCCGCAGATTCAGAACTCTGCAGATTCTGTCAGAAGTTCAGCACAGAAACGTCTGCAGATCGGGTCTGGACCTGTTAACTGCTGTTCAGCTCCATTTCTCCTCATTCCTCTTTTTGGTATCAGTGTCACATTGGTATGCAGCTCCATTTTCAAAGACACAAGAAACGGTTTTATAAATACACTTTCCTAGGAGTGCCTGTTAATTGTTGCTCTGGTGAATACTGCAGTCTGTACATCAGACGTCTGTGATCTACTCTGACATCAGTTAAAAGTGATCAGTCATCAGCTGGAACAGCTCTCGTGAAACCTGTCTCACTCCAAACTTCACCAGCACCTTTTCATACAGAAGTGTTTCATTCTCTTCTCAAGGACAAAAAAGCATCAACAAGTGCAGAACTGCACAGAAAGTTTACATGGGAAAATAATTTCTGTTAGTGTTGTAATACTTTACAGCATGTCAATGGATCTTTAGGGTTCACATGTAAACTACGGTTTTTAACAGTTCACAATAAAATTTCTAATCTACTCTCTGTGCATGCATAATAGATTGATATATTGTATTGATTCATTTTTAAAATATGCAACACATGTAAAGAATGAAACAAGGAGCATGTCTGATTCATAATGGCTGAATCTCTTCTTCTAACAGAGGAGAATCAGAGGACAGTGTCAGTTTATTCCTGGTGCAAATGTTTTAAAGGGAATCAGTGAATATTGGGCTAATAACACATAACATTCTTAAGTGACTGCATAGTTCTGTCAGAACACAAACTATATGGGTCGTGTAACATAAATCATCATTCCCAACATTCACAGCACGCTGAACCTGCATGGCTGCAGAGATGCATGCCTGTCAAACTGCATGTGTTAACGTGCCCCAAAATGAAACTTTTACTAACTTTCATGCAATTATAAATTCATATGCTGTTATTTTTGCAAAGATTTGCATGTATGTATGTGACAGATGCTGTTCCAAAAGCAACTTACAATCATTCAAGCTTTCTACTGTTTGTGTGTGTTCACTGGGAATCAAAGCCATGATCTAGAGAACAGCATACAGGTTTGAAACTGAATTTTTAGTTTTGGGTGAATTATTCCTTTAAAAATGATAATGACTTTAATGATCCATTAAAAGTTTAATGATTTGAAGGTGTGGTCTGATCAAAGCACCTGAGTGCATTTTAAAGAGAAAGCCGTATTATTCAACCCAAATGAGCTTTGATTTTACATAAAGTTTGAGCAAAAGAGGAAACATGATCACTGCAGATTGGTCAACAATAAGTTATTTAAAGCGATCTCTGAATGCTCCTCCACACGTGTAGACAGCGTGTCAACAACCTCACAGCAAGTGTAAATGTGCCTCACCTGACTGATAAATATATAAAGGCAATAATGTGTCTGGTTTCATATTGCTCCTGAAGTGAGAAACCCCTCAAGACGAAACATTAAACATGAGACACAAGAAACAAATCAAGGCAGTTCATGTGCACACACACAAAAGCATCAGGAGGCATAAGTGCTTCACAAACAATAGAAAGCATTCAACCTGAATATAGTGTGAAATAAACAGTGCCGTCCTTTGGTAATGCATAGATCTGTGCCCCTCACTTCTAATGTGTTTATATTCCACAGTAAACACTGAGGCATTTACCCACACCGTGTGTTAACCAGGCCTGACACGACAAGACGCAGTTAGGAATTAAACTGACAGAGGTGTGAGTCTAGAACTGCTGAACTTTGTTAAGGAGAGACAAAAAATGCCACATGACAGCCAATCACTGTAAGACAAACTCAATGATGTCATAAAAGCTACCGATGGATTCAGATTAAAATCATATGTACCTTTACATGTTGTCATATTGCATTCAGATTTAAATTCAGTGTGCACACATACTGTGGCTGGGAACACAAAAGTGTATTAAACAATGTGAACATTTTGGGTATTTTAAATGTATATATTTTTCCAACAGTGGCTAAAGCAGTCACAGCCCATACAGAAGACAGCTGAGCTGGTGTCATGGGCATCAGAAGAAAGATTTGTTTTATCTCAGTGAACATGCAGGGTAACGTGGTAAAGATTTCAGTGTTGCTTCATTGTTGCCGCATTGCTCCTGGTTACAACATGGTGTTAGGTTTAAAAGTAAAAATTAATAAACAAAAAAGAAAACAACAATGCAAAAACAGTAAATGGTGTTTTTTATCACTTCTGTTTTCTTTTTTCTTTTGGTTCTTTTCCTCACATTCTCCTTTTGGCTTCCTACAGAATAAATCTGTCCTGCACATTACAGCAGTTAAAATCTAGAGTAATTTACAGACGCTCCCTCAGTCAGTCTGCTGGAGTTCAGCCTGCTCGCTCACTCAGGGGAGAAAGGGATCATCCTCGTTTTCCTCCTCTGCACTGGGCCCCGGATCACTCAGACAGCGCTGGAGTCGCAGCTGTGGCTCTCTGTCATCCTCATCAACCTTCTCATCCTTCTTCACAACAGAAGCGGGTTTCATGACCAGCCCGTCCTCCTTCTCTACCTCCTGCTCCTCACTGCTCCTTTTCCTGAACTCATCCAGCACACTGACAGACTCTGGGCCCTGAGGAGACGCCAGGTCCACTTTAATGATGGGAATACTGTCAGTGACGGGCTTGATGCCCCACGCCTGAGGGTCTGTGAGGGGGAAGACAGATATTAAACAGTTAATTCCCCATCTGATGTGATAAATGTGTCTTTTTTCTCTACCAGTCTCTAGCAGCTGATGGACCTCTGTAACTCTCTACAGCACTTACAATGTTATTGCCTCCCTATAATAAATCACTTTATTGTTTTTCTCACCTTGTAAGAAACTTACAAAGGCCTAAATATTCATGTAAATTTATGTAACAAAAAATTGTCAAAGATGGTTTGCCAACTACTGCATAATACATTTCTCAACTTCCATGGCACCCCCAGTTTCCAGTAAAGTTCTATAGTTACAGTTCTATATAAAGCAGATTGTTCTGACTAAAATTAACAATGTAGATACAAACCAGCTGGTTATCGTGGTAGAGGTTTGTTAGAAACACTGCTCAGCTAAACTCTGACTGTGAAAGATCACTAGGGGGCGGTGCAGTGCAACAACTACCAGACTGAATAATCGACAATCCCTTCAGAAACTGACTGGAGTGAAAGACACTGAGCTGGAGCGATGAATGCATTCTGAGACAGAGAGTTTATCAACAATCAGTCACGTGATCCTCAGAGAAACAGCAGAGCAAACGTCCACCTCACCAGAAGCAAGACGAGCTCGTGCGATGGTCGGAGAATCAGGGAGTGGAGCTGGAACAGTGAGGTAATTATTCATGTGTGACATCTGAAGAGAGAAACATAAATCCAAAACCAGTCAAAAATCAATACACAATTCTGTGGTCAACCAATAAGAGTTTTTTCTACAGTCAGTGGCTTACATACTGCAGATATGATATAAAGAAAATTAAAAAAAAAAAGTTTCAATATGTGAATGATCCACTAATCAGCACATTCTGAATGTGACTCAACAGGGAGCTTATAATTCTGTCAGTAAATCTGAAACTGTTCAGATGTGATCAGATTAGCCTCAAACCCTCTTCAGCTCCTTCATCCTCCTGCGTTTGATGAGGATCTCGTTCCATGCATCCTCGTCCGGATCAGCCACCAGAGTGTGACGGTTGTAGGACTGCAGCTGAAAACACAAAAGTTTCATCAGATTCTCTGACTGAACTCTCGCATCATGTGAAGGTGGAACAGGAAGTGATGCGTGCTCACTCTCTGACGCGTCTTCTGCAGGTTGGTTCGGAGGATCTTTCTGATCTCCTCCTCTCTGGCTTTGGAGACTTGAGGAAGAGCTCTCTCCTGAGGAGGCTTCTTGGGTTGGATGTTTCTGGAGAACATTGCATTTGAACATTGATTCTAGAAGCTGATTCCCTGCACACACACACACACACTTTCAAACATTCTCTAGATCTGAGGTTCTTAAAGAGGGGTCTGGAGACCCCAGCTGGAGTTCTTAAAGAGGTGGTCAGCAAGCCATGGCCAGGAGCGTTCACGAAAAATAACTTGCTATAAATACTAAAACTCTGCTGTATTATTAAAGCTTTAAAGAAATCTTAAACTGGTTTTAATATTTGCTTGTTTGAGGGCTACACCAATTTTGCTACTGTTGATTTTATGAAAGCGTCTGAGGTTCCATGGAAAACTGTCTACAAGGGGTTCCTAACCCAGTGTGTTTGACATCCTGCTCTAGAGATTGTGTTAGCAGCAGACGGGAGGTTGACACTCACTGCATTGAGACTGTAGATGGCAGAGCAGAGGGCAGCTTTGAGCCTCCACCACTCTCCACCAGCTCGATGGCTTGCTTCATCTCCATCTTGTGGTAGAAGGCAATCAGCTGGGGTTCTTTAGAACGTTCTCCTGCTATCAGGCACTTCTTGACATACTTCTTATTGAAGCGGTTCAGCCTGGAAAAGCAGAAGCACAAGATGAGCTTTGATTCAGTCACTGGAGGGCTGTTTTTATTGTCTGCTGAGGTCTGGATAACAAAACCCTGACTGGAGCCTCATTAGAGACAGAGGAAAGCAGAGACATTGTCTTAAATGGACACAGTAGATCTGAAGAGCTGTGGGGAGGATCAGCTCAGGAGAAGAGCTCACATCATCATCATCTCTGACTGTATCAGGATATAATATGTTAATAATGTAATATAAATATATATAAAAATATAAAATTTGAAACATCACAATGAGCAAAGGACAAAAGAGCTCAGCAAAAACAGTACATCTGACTATATTCTGATGTCATCGAAATCCTCAAACCTTTTCTGTCACAACAGATTCTCAAAACTAAATCCAGTTTTAATGGCACAACACTGTTGAATGCTATGAAAAGTGAACATTATTCCAGTATAAATCTTGAATTTAAATCTGCAATTCTTCATCAGCACGTCTGAACCTCATTCTGATATTCTGTAGAATCTGAAGAATCAGAACTGCTGACAGAAAACACGAATTCTTCATGTTTGAGGGATACATACTTGTCTTTCCAGTGATGATGTCCATAATGTCCACAGATGTCCTCAATCCCCGTCAACAGGTGGTCCAGAAACTGAAGGCACCACAAACACACAATTTAAACAAACTACAACAATCTGCACATCAAGATTATCTGTGATTCACAGCCGAGTTAGACGATGACAGCGAGTGTTCAAGAAATTTCTGCCCCTCACAGCGCTGATGAAACCTTCACGCAAATGGACGTTACCATAGCAACAATCAGTTTTATGAGTGCTAAATAAATTCCAGTTTGTGAACAAATGTTCAGCTCTGAGTTGTGTGGAGTGACACAAGCTCACGTCTGGCTCACAAACAGCCTCCAGATCTTCTAAAATAAAACCTTCACCCTGAGTCCAGCACACAGAAAGACAAGAGCAATGTGCTGTCAGCCAGAGAGGTCAAATAAAGCAGTACTGTAAAATGAAAATGAAAGAATAACAATACCTTTGAGCAGTCTAATGTATTTAAACATAATGCTGTTAAACATAAACACAGTCAGTTTTAAGTCTGTGACAGTGCGACTCTGCGGATCGGAGATTTGATTTGAGATTAATCGTGTGTGTGTTACATGTATGTTGAGGGGTTTCTGTTGATTCTCACACACAGAGCAGATGTCGGAGGGGACAGTGGTGTGTTTCTACAGGACACAGGAAGTCGACGGAATCAATGAGAACTCCGTAAGTGGGAAAGAGCAGAAAACATGAACACTCGGACAGCTGAGCCCACACGTTCATACAGACTGAGTCTCAGCAGACCTGTGAAACCTGCGCAGCTCACATCTGCACTGTGACACAGCCAATACATTATATCACAATGAAGTTAAAATACGCCATTTAAATAACACATCGGTACTGTATTTTCTGCATTGCAGTGATGATCATTTGGAATGGAGGGGCACTTAAAGATGGTGGAAATCACAATGCAAAACAAAATCTTAACAGCCCAAAGAATAATGAAAGAATGAAATAAAATGTTGTTTTTGTTGATTTGAATGCGCATGTTCTCGACAGTGTTGCTATGTGAGTGCGGCTGTAACAACTCGAGCAGCAGATGGCGCTCCACCACACACGACTCGTATCAGACAAACCTTTCATATGTACACGATTATCATATATTCACGATCCTGCAAGTTATTTGTCATTACAGGATTAGAACATTTTAAATGTAAGATTTAAAACAGTAACGCCGTCCGAGTGAATGAATTACAAACAGTCAAACTGAACCTGTGTGTGTATCTCTTCATTAATGGATCTCTTCGTTTCCTGTTTCTTCTTCACTGCCAGCAGGTCAACCAGAGGTCGAATGGTCATACCCTGAAAAACAGAGACGAGAGAAACTGACATGTCTGCCTACAGATGGATGACACGGTTTCATTCACTTACACTACACTGTTCTCAAAGCAGTGAGTTTTTCCTCAATAATGTGTCTGTTTCAGTTAAACTGCATCACCAGGCCAACATCTCTACACCACTGAAAGAATGAATAACATCACTTCATGATTTTCCATACGGTGCAGAGCATTAATAAGGGACAGAAGCACTGCGGCATCTGCCGCATTTCCATCTTTAGATGTGGCAAGATTTTCCTCAGGGTCAGAGGCTGGCAGAGATGAAACTTCACTGCAGGTGGCGCTTACAAATGTACCGTCATCTCCACCTGCCACTTCCTGCGAGCTGCAGGACCAAACTCATCATAAAGCTCATGTACCCCAATACACAGTGATCTGGAGCTGCCTGTGTAGTCCCCACTGAGACATTAAAAGCACAGATGCAGTTCCAACAAAACATCAGTTTCAAACAAAATAATTATGCTGTTATCTTCTAAAACATCTAGGCTTGACAGCAACATGAGTATAGATTTATCCTGAAATATCTCAATTAAAATACTATTATTAAACCTGCACATGCACACACACCAGCAGGATCATGTGAGATCATCTAATAGTGAACTGCTGTCTGAAACACCTGCTGTAAACAACCACCTCACAACTACATCAGCAGCATCACAGAGAGCCTGAAGAAACCCTGCTGCTGTCCTGCCAACAGAGCTGAACTCTCCTGACGAGGGATTTACTGTGTCACACCCTCATAGCAACACCACAGCAGCAGTGTTTTAACCTGTAGAGGTTTCACACTGACCCTAAACCACTCCAACACAAACGTGTTGTAATGTACACATCAGACTGTTTGTACCGTAAACAGAATCACTGCTGCTGCTGTTTTATAGCACACAGCAGAAACATCACGTTACGATAAGAATCATTCAAAACAGAGAGGTGAAGAGAGTTACTTTTTCCAGCTCATGCAGAACTACAGGACGGTCAGGGCATCTGCAGCCCTCCCTCACAAACAATAATAACCAATAACAATCATAGTGTACAGACACCCTGCAGATCCTGACAGAGCACAAGACTGAGGCCACAGACAGCAAACCCATCATTACACACTTACACCCACCACAAAAATACATGCTGGACGGAAACACCACAATGCACATAAATGCTGTCAATAAAAACATATTCCCTTAATTCAGTCAGATCATGTTAGCTGATAAGAAGATGTGCATAAACTTGAATGGAAACACACAGTGAAGTGAAAATGACATATTTGTCAGATATGGTAACCCATACCCAAAATTTGACCTTTGCATTTAACCATCACTGGTGAGGAGTGAACAGACACCCGGAGCAGTGGGCAGCACACTACTGCGCCCGGGGAGAGATCGGGGTTAGGTGCCCTTAAGGGCACTTCAGTTGCTACCTGCCAGCACTGGAATCAAACCAGCAACTTTCTGATCACAAGTCTGACTCACTTACCAGTAGGCCACAACTGCCCCCAGACTGAATAAATTCTTGATGTGAATCAAAAGTCATGTGACTTTTCTTAACAGATCATGTGATTCCATTTCTCAATATTTGGCACCAATTCATCAGGAAGTTACAATTGTCTTCAACTCACTGGATAAACGCAGTGCTTTACTGGCAAATGTTTTATGCAATATTCTAATTTTCCACGTAGTTAAATTTACTTTGGATGGAAACACAGCTGTTACAGCTAATATAATATGAATATAGGTTAACAATAAACTGCAGAACACTCAGTTTCCTTAAACACACCAAATAAAACCTCAATCCATTCAGCAGAATTTCAGAAATCGTTCTTAATAATAAGGGCTGATCTGTTTGCCAATGGAAGATAAGTGTTGAGAGAACCAGTTTAAAAGAGTCACTGTTAGTGCAGTTCACACTAGACTGTGAAGTCACAAGGACTGTTTACACGGAGAGCATCAGACACACTCAACTCCTGACCTGCACAAACACAGTGAAGAAGATGACGGTGATGATGGCTGTGAGGAACATGTTTCTCTTGGGGAAATGAACAGGGTCCAAGAGGTACGCCAGAGAGAATGCTATCGCCCCCCGCAGGCCACCGTAAGCGATGATGAACTGATCTTTAGTGGTGAGCTTCACAATACGAAACTTGTTGATCAAGAAGGTCAAGCCGACGACACCTGTGAGGAGAGACAAAACCCAATTAAACCTGAACCCTGATGTGTGGGACACCACACAGACCCTTAGGACATGATGTAATAGCTTCTTTAATTAAACAGACTGCAATTATTTAAAGAGCAGTAATTAAATATATTCAAATGAAGCTATTCACAAGTGTTCTGGCTGAGAATCACAAACAGGGTTTGAATAAGACAACACATCTTTCTACCTTCAGAGTTGGAGGATATTTTGGGACATATGATTCCGGCTGGAACGCACAGGTCATGTGCATCAGTCAATCATTATCTTCACTCACCCAGTACACGAGCAACCAGGCAGAGGATGACCGTGACGATGACGAAGGTCCAGTTCCAGGAGTGCGGCCCTGCCACCGTGGACACGCCCAGGAAGATAAAGATGAGCGTGTCACTCACACTGCTCCACATCTTCAGGAAGTACTTGATGGTGGTGTGAGACTTGTGGGATATGTTGGCCTCCACATATGGGCGCATCACGGCACCACACGCGATTAAACTGCAGACAGAAAATACATTCATAATTCATCGCCTATTCAAATTACAGCCACCTGAAAGGATGTTTTGCTACTAAAGATGTCTAATAAGAATCCCAAAGGTCCCTAAATAATCCCAAAGGTTATGTTTGGAAGAGCAAACTCTTACAAGCATGCAAATTCTGATTCTGCACTCAAACACACTGCACTAGTCAAATGTGCAGGATACAGTTCTAACAATAGTTCATTCCAAGCCTAGTCAGTATACAATATACAAGTTATATAATATCACAAAGCTATCTAATCAAATCCAGTTTCATTTATCATAGAGTACAAACATTACTAATGGTCAAGTTAACCATTTGTCTCTTGTGATGTCAGTTACCTTTGTTACAAAGCAACAAATTAGCCTGCTGAGTTAATCTGCTTAGACAAATAACTACTTATAATCGTATCAAACCTTTTGTGCTCCATGCTAGACAATAAAACATGTTTTTCTCTTTGAATCCTGTAAAGATGTTTGTCAGAAGGTATGAGTACATAAAAAAACATTTCACACATAAATAACATGAATAAAAAATAAATGTGATTTTACATGAATAAAGCTTATTATCAGAGCCATTAAGATGATAGTTTCAACACCATAAACACATTTTCCAGCCTAAATTCCCATAATGCAAACCAACAGTTTCCAGAGGGGAGGTTGAATTTTAATGAGGCTTTGAATTTCACACCACAAAAGCGTTTTGCTTTATTTGTAGTAACGTGTCATTATACTGACAGCGCTTTGCATTAGCAAACGGTCGTCTCCATTAGCTCAACGTGAGGAACTAATTCCACCTGCAGCAGTTTTAAAGGGAACTGCGGGGGTCATGACAACTTACAATTCTATCACACAGCTCTGATCCTCACACAGAATAAAAACATGGCTCACTGTGACTCTGAGGTTAAAGGCGGGTCATGTGACCTCGAACCGAGGCACGTCTTAATGACATCATCAGCACTGATTATTTTAACTGTCATGTGTCTCCCCTTCTGAAGACCCTTATATGATCTTTCAAAGGTGTGACAGCAACTCTGTCACAACATTTCCAATACATCATTTCACAGCTCAAAAACATCAAAACCTGAAGAACAAGACTTTACAGTTACCTTCTCTTCTCTTTGATAAATGCACTACAGGTCTCTCCGAAGATTTGTATGTTCACATTCATCTGCACACTTTGCATGTGCAGATGAATTTAAATACCACTGAAGCGCAACCAGTATGACATATCCCCCCGAGCACATCCACTGTCATTTGTATAAAGTTCAATGTAAAAGTTACCAAGAACTGAAAGGAGAGACATACAGACTCAGAGCAAAATCTATCTGAAATTCTTCCAAGAGCTCCTCAAACCTGTGTCAGTTTCCCACTGAGAAATCACTCACTTGGAAGGTTGTAAAGAATTAAAATTATGAGCAACTGCATCGCATTAGTTAAATTAAATTACTTTAATTCAAACTTGTTTTTTTACATTAAATTTTGAATGTAACACTTACTAATAATATTGCACATGACTATCACACACACACACCTGTTTCCAGTACCTACCCTCATCATAGTATATATTTTTTTTCTAAAATAATGATGTATGATATACAATAGACCAGATACCATCAAAATGAATAACTGTAAATCTGTACATGAGGAGGAATGCTGGTTATCTGGACCTTTTCAGTCTGGTCAGTTGAAGTTCTGATGTGAATGACTGCTGACACTGAGTCTGTCAGAGCTGCAGACCCTTCATCATGACACTGTATCAGAACTGAGATCTGCTTTCAGGCCTGAAGGACTGAGTGAAGCTCTGTTTCATCAGCAGAAGAACCTCAGAACACAAATGAAGCTATAAATCAGCTCTTACCCACTGTCAGGACAAGCAGTTCAATCACTGCATGTCTAAATCTAACATCTACCAGCTCTGCCCTGTTTCTATTGATTTACCATCACAAATGAGAAATAAAGTCCTTGTGCAGGTCCAGAATGTTTCCTGCAAACATGTCACAGTGTAACCATTAATGCACAAACTCTGACACAGGAATCCTGCACAAAATTAAAATGTAACCCTTGTTACTATGTAAACATGTTTACTGGTCTTATTGTACATGAATCGAAATGTTTGTCTTTTATCAGAATGAGTTAACCTGCTCCACCTCTAAAACAACATTGCTTCTCAGATGACATCACAAATCCCTCTTAATTCAGCTCCTCTCCTCCAAACACCTGCCTCTGTTCTCCCTACATTTCTTATTATATATTCTACTGTATTTCACCGTCAAATTTGTGAAAACTATTTTCTGACATAATTTCATGTTAAATGTAAGCAGTAGAGCTCATCCACTGAGTTTGAATCTTATTTTTGCAATCATATTTTTCCAAGAAAACTGAACAATTCAGAGAATTATAAAAATCTTACGCCATGATGCCGGACAGGTGGAAGACCTCAGCGGAGAGATATGCCAGATAACTGTAGACGAAGACGAACAGAGGTTCAATGACGCGCGTGTGTGAGGTGAAGCGGGACGTGAAGGCTGCCAGCAGGCCGTAGATGGCGCCCACCACGATACCACCCAATGACACCACCAGAAAACACACAATCCCCAGAAACACATCAGTGAGTGTGATGGTGCCCACACTGGAGAACTCCTCAAAGAGATGATAAAGAACCTGCAGGAGAGGGGAACATCAGCAGATCTTCAGGCATTAAGACCACAGGCAGCTTCTGATGAATGAACACTTTCACAGGAACATTCATGTAGGTTCAGGCTTCTAAACCCTTGATTCTACATTCTACCAGCTACCAGCTTCTGCATTCTCTTGCAGCAATATCTCCTGATGTTCAGAAAGCTGATTTAAGGTCTTGCTGCTGTGTTTGTTACAATGCACACATTGAGTTTAGCAGCTGCCTGCTAACACCTTCATAATGTCCTGTTACAGCCTTCAGACAACCATCACTGCATGTACATACCTATAGACACACAATCACACAGACATTTCTGATACACACCCTAAATAATACAAAATTAAATGATTGTGTTCAGACAGCCTCGTGTCTGAGTGACCTATTTTTAAAGATCTTTATTTTATTTTTATTCTCCTTCATTCTAATTATTCTCTTCTATTTTTATTCCATTAAACTCTTTGAAGAAGCTCATATCATTTCAAAAGCTTTTCTCAGGTTAATGTGTTTGTTCTCCTGTACTCACCACAGTGACGGCGTCATTAAGTAGAGACTCGCCGAATACCAGAATGTGCAGAAGTTCATTAATGTGGATCTCCTCAAACACAGCCAGGACAGCCACAGGGTCCACAGCCGAGATGATGGAGCCGAAGAGCAGACAAGACAGCAGGTCCACCGTCCCCAGGTGAACACTCTCCAGCTGACACACCCCGTACAAAAGACCACCAATGAAGAAGGAGTTCCACAAGGTTCCCACCACTGCAAACATCAGGATGGTGCCCAGGTTCTCCGTGAAGGGCCGTATGGGCAGGAAATAACCAGCGTCCAGGATGATGGGAGGCAACAGGTAGAAGAAGAAGATCTTAGAGTTGAGCACTGGAGGGACCTCGCCCACCAACTTTATAAGACCACCAACCAGCAGCCCGACCACAATGAGCAGACAGCTCTCCGGCACGATGCCGGATACCCGCGGTATCAGATGAAACCCTGAGAGAGAGAGAGAGAGAGAGAGAGAGAGAAGAATAGAGAGAGGTGACTACTTGTTTATTTTTGTTCTTCCTGTTTTTCATACTGCATTTAAGAAATCGAAATGTGTATACATACACGCACACAACAGCATGTATAAAATATGAAATTTTGTGATTTTCTGTGATTTTGCTCTAGTGGGTCTCTGGGGTCAAATATGTCATTACCATCATCTACTGGACCAGGTGCAGATCTGGTCGTCACGTCACAACAACACAGTCAGCAGATCACAGTCTCAGGAGACAAGCAGCTTAATTAAAACCTCTTCAATATTATACAGACTTTAACACATGGTTTTCAGTAATAAACAAACTAGCAAGAGGCTGTCAAACCCTGTACTCAAAAACAGCTAAACACAATGTATCTTTGACACAAGTAATTGACAGAAACAAATTGATTGATCTTTTTTAAATTAAAAAAATCTAATCTTTTCTCTCTCTCTCACTCACTCAACAGGTACGGTCTCTTACAATTGTTGTTTGTTCAGCAAATTCTTCTTATATTATCACCTCTCAGATTGATCGCTTTTTTTTGTTTTCGTCACTTTTGTAAGTCACACAGGATAAAAAAGCCTGAATGTAAACAGAACTACAGGCATATTGTGATAAATCGTGCCTGTGCTATAAGGTTTCTACTGCAGTGCTATATAAAGACACACCGAGCAGCTGAGCAGTACAGAAACAAGCTCAGCTATTATAAGGTGATTTAACCTTCATACTGGCATCATGCCCATCACAATGACCCCAGGTGAGACTGAATTATTCAAAGCCATCAGCTGCTGCAGAGCGGGCCGCGTCCTGAGCCGGGTGGCACGCTGGCAGTGTTTAGAGATGAGAAAACAGCGTGAGGTCTCACGGTGTAAACATGTTACCTGTGTGCCAACAGCGTGTCCAATTAAACCTGCTCATTAAGACAGAACAAATGTCAACATCTCACGCTACAGAAATAAACAGCTCAAACAAGCTGCTTCTAAATCACTCATTGATTTCACATGTTCTCACTCCTTCCCACAACTCTGCACCTTTAAATGACCTGGGAACAGTTTGTAGCTGGAGAGAGAAAACAAAACTTAACGTTTATTATAAATGAGCATATTCAAATTCAAACATGTTTTAAATGAAACATCTCATGGACAGACAGCAGAACTCAAGATGAACCCGAATCTTCTCTGAACTCAGTGTGAGGAGCTTTGAAACCTCCTGCAGATAATCTCTTCTTTAAAGTAAATGATGACAGAATTAATTACAGTGTGTATTATGTGGACAGTGGATTTGTTGTAAGCAGGTAACAGTCATACGTTCCAGTGTTCTGTTAGAGTAAATTATCTTCTGTATCTGAACTGACTGTGACAGTGTCCTGCAGTTACTGTCTCATTACCAAGCTGAAGGTTTTTCATTGTTTACAGGAGTGCAGCGTTTGCCTGTATGAGTTAATACTGCACTGACATCACAGCCTTTGCTATAACAACCAGCCTGAATGAAAACTGTGTAAATATTTACTCGGTGTTATTAGTGAAACTCATTCTGACCAACATACATTTAGGTTTTCAAGACCACAAACGTGTAAAGTTTGGCGTGTGTGTGTGCGTGCGTGCGCGTGTGCGGGTGTGTGCGGGTGTGTGCGGGTGTGTGCGGGTGGTCTCTTAATACACACTACTGTTTGTGTGTTCTGGTGTTACTGTGTGTTCAGCTGACCTGAAACAGAAGCTGACCATAGAAGAAGACACACTTCCACTCTCTGTAGTGCCCCCTGCAGCAACCTTAATATAATAACTAGCACTGTAGACTCGAATTCAGCTTCTGAAGTCATTATTTAAAAGATTTTCTTGGCTTCTTTCACTGTGAGAGACAGTTACTGTCTGAATGTGTAAATTCAGGCGTTTTCCTGACACTCAGCAAGCTTAAGAAACATTCACAGACAGGAATATGGTCCTGACAGACCATAACGACAAACTGCAAAGTCATGGTGACTCCTGCAGATCAGTGTAATGTCCAATAAACCATCAGACTACAGCTGAGAACATGATCGTAACATCAGCCAGCAGAGACTGAGCTAAGTGTTTAAACTCAGCACATAAATCTACTAATACAGAAAGCAGCGCCCTTAATCTAGTGTTAACACTCAGTGCATACTACACAGACATTACTACATACTTATTTGATATACCGTTTGAACTGTGTTGCATTTACAGCAAAAATAAACACTGAGTAACATCATTACCATGATATAAAATGAGTCAGTGTGGTTTCATATTTAATACACATTTACACATTAATACATAACACACATTCCTGTGTACTTATAAACCATATTCAAACCCACACACACAGAACATACATAGAACACATTCAGTGACCTACTTCAAAAAAACATGAACTGCATCAGCGGCTTTCTGAAACCCAGCTAACCATACTGAAACCTCCAGCCGTGAGCTCAAATTATGAAAGTTATGACTGTGTGCACCTATACACAAACAACAAATATAGCCAAACAAATACAAACATATACACAAAAATGTCTTTACACATTTTAGAGTTTTAACTACATTTTATTATATTTTACTCAGATAAATAGATTCTCTTCTGTCAGAGGTCTGTGAAACTTTTCTCAGCTACGAAACCTTCTCAGTTCAGAGGGCTCAGGATTCTTAGATGACCTCCATCTGACCTTCAGTTTAACACCATCATTAGTCCAGACATTCTAGTTCTCTTCTCACACAGCAGAAACCTCTGGTTAGTGATTCTCACTGCTGGAGATTTTCACTGAACCCTCTCCAGGGTGCAGACGTCTGCACTGTTCTGCTCTCCAGGCATTCATCTGCAGTGAAACATGCCTGCAGGAAGAGCCATAATAACAGCAGCAGTCTGCCAGGAGACAGAGGACAAAAACTCCCCACAGGCCTGTCACTGCCTCTGCTGTAGAGTCTGCAGCTGAGCTGTGTGAAGTGTGACCGCAGAAACTCAAACAGTGATACAGCAGCAAAGCAAAAGTATTAAACCTACAGCACTAATTTAGTGCTTATCAGTGGAACAGAAACTCAAGCTCAAGGCCCCACCCCATCAGATTATCAATGTTAAAGGTTCGGTAAGAGGTTTCAGAGAAACGCTGTTGTTTGAAATCGACACACACAAACACACACACCTGCCCTTCATTCCTGATTGGCTACGAGAGTTATGGTGATCGGTCTGACCCACTTTGTTTTCCTCTTGTTCACACAGCCAGAACTGCATGCAAACACACAGCACAGACACACAGACATCTAGTAAATGTTCATTAAAGTTTTGTCTGGGTTTTGATTTCAGTTTTTAACAGTGTTTTTCACAAATCATTTACTGCACCGTTAACATGCAGAGCTCAGATATGACAGACAGGCTTCAAAAGTCCTCACTCTGAAAACAAGACACGTTTCCCTCATCCTGTCGAGTAAAACAGTCAGTCAAATTTCTGCCCTGGCGGGTGGAACATGCTAAACAAACATCTGCTATGTAAAACTGAGGGGTAAACGAGTAAGAAATGCAAATCTGAAGAAAGAGCAGTGAACTCTCATCGTGTGTCACGCTCTTGTGAATGAAGGTTAAATAAAGGTACTAGTTAACTGCTGCTATTGATCAGCTACACCAGAGACCACCATCACACATCCTCATCATCTCCAGTCAGTCTCCACGTCCAGCTGTCAGGTGACTAATCTGCATCAAGATTTTTATTGAATTGTAAACTGGTGAACAGATTCTCAAAGCTATGGCCAGCCCACCAGTAATGTTTGTGTGAGCAGCACACTTCAAAATAAGGATAAGTTAAAGACTCCACAGTAAGTGAAGGGAGCTTCTGTAGAACATCAGAACTTTATAAATGTGAAATCTTATATCCGTCAACAGGGTTGTTGGTCTGAATGTTTTCCATTCTGATGCCTAACTAGTGGATGTGTGTAAGTGATCCCTCGAATCCACAGCAGCACTCAGAGGTTAAAACTTGATGTGCAGCATGTTTCTTACATATCTGATTCAATGAAAAACAGAAAACAGAACAACCTGCAAACAAACCCACTCACTGAAGCTCCGCCCACTGAGGACACGATCACATATACAAACATGCAACATGACGGACAGGCACAGTGTCTCAACAAGTGTTAACAAATTTTGAACGGTCAACCAACAAAACCTCAGAAAATGTCTCGCATTCAAGCAGAGATGTCATATGTAGAAAGCAGATCATCACAGAGACTCTGGGGCTCTTCTGACTTCATCCAGCAGCAGCTTATCAACATGTTACAATCACTCTGAACATTTCTGTTAATCTTCTGCTCTGTTAATGCTTGAACCACAACACCACCGAAACCCTCTGATGAATTCATCTAAACCTCCTCCAGACTATAATAGGTGTTTTCTAGTTCCACCATGAAAGTTAACATTGCCTAGTATGAGCTAGACATGACTAACATCATAAACCAACCGTTCTGCATTAACTACTTCAGATGGTGAGACTCTTCACTCCCCACAACCAGCATTTATTAATAATGAAGCGACTCTGAAACATTAATGCTGGAGAAAGAGCAGTGAGGACAGACCTCAGATCATGAGGCCACCTGACACACATCACACAGGATCTGAATGCAAGCCAATGGAGAAACAACACAGACAGCCAAACCTGTGAAGATTTCAGCTAATGTACGATTAAAGACAGCACAAATGAATCATATCTGTTATCAATGTAACACCGTGCATAGCAGCTATTACAAACACAGGAGGGCTGATCCAAGGCTGTGAGTTTGCAGGTGTGTATCAGAAACTGGTTGGTGTTTGAACCTGTTAAAGCAGAACCTCAAGAACTTCTCACAACACGTGCATTGTGCTCATTTTGAAAAGAAGAATTCGTTTTGCATTACAACAGGTGAATGAATGAAATGTGAGCTGTTTGTCAGGTTACTAACAGTGACTAAACTGTGATATTGACACATGGTGTCACCACCATGACAGTTTTAACCTTTGTGATTGATTTTCCTTTTAAACCAGCAAGTAAAAGGTGCAAACTCTAATACATTTAAACCTTTGTGCAGTGTTGACTATCTGTGACTGTCTGATCTGATCTGTCACTATAATCATGAATTTCAACATTTTACAAACCCAAACAATGTTGGCAAACGATAATATATTTCTACTTAACAAGCCTACAAATAAATTTTAAAGTGAAACCAGAATCATTCAATGTATTTACAGTCCTACTCACAATACGCCTTTATGCCTGCCACACAAGCCAAATTAATATTAGTATTAATCAGTTTTATGTCATTTGTTGATATTTCATTAATGCTACAGTTGCATGAGAACAGAGTTCTCAGTTCACAGACGTTTTTCTGATTCAATATCAGACTCTGTCAGGCATTTGCAGGGGGTCTCACGTCAGGAAATGATTTTGTCACTGTAAAAACAGTCTCACTCTTCTGAAACAGGAAGTGTTTGCACATATCTGACGCATCTTTCTCCTTCAACAGCACCGTCATCTCATCGTGTCTCAGATGAGTCTCTGCTTTCTTCCCCCCAATATCACAATCTCATCTGTTTCCCCTCATGAGCAGAAAATTACAGCATGTCAACATGATTTTCACTTCACTAAGTGATGCACCAAAAAATAAACCACTCAGTGATAATTAATAAATCCCATTATGGCCACTAACTGAAAGCCACAGATCATCCCCATGACACAGTAAGTATGTACTGCTGGGTCCTTATAATTAACAGTCTGTCAGGCGTCTGATAAACACTGTTCCCATGATGAGAAGCTCCGCCCACACTGATCCAGTCTCAGCACAGGCCGCGGTCCGATCGCTGACTGATCTCACACAAACTCACAATCAGCTGCAGACTGGACCTGACTCAGATACTGGAGCAGACCTGATGCTGATGCTCTGACTCAAGATGTTCATCCCAAAGAGAAACTAAACCAGGACAGTGTGTGAGGCAGAACACACAGTGAAGGGGGGTATTAACCTGGTAAACAAGAGCAGAGGATTCCCCCTGCACTGAGGGTCATTTGAGGGGACCCGGTTCTCTGTGCTAACAGGATCACACACACACACAACTAATATGAAACATCTCACACATAAACATTCATTATGAATATTGATTAAACCGCCTGACATGTACATGAAGCTGGACTTCTTGCTGATGCATGTACAGCATCTCTCACAGTTAAATATCAGACTGCACACACGTGTATACACACACACTGTACACACACACAGTACACACAGTACACACAGTACACACACACACAGTACACACAGTACACACAGTACACACACACAGTGTACACACAGTGTACACACAGTGTACACACAGTGTACACACACACACACTGTACACACACACACACTGTACACACACACACACTGTACACACACACACACACACTGTGAGTGTAATAAAACTAAACTAACACTCGCGTTTAATTACGTTTAAACAATAAACTCAAAACTCACCAAGTTTCATCAGGGAGGCGAGCAGCACCCATAAGGAGATCTCGAAGGGCAGCCGGACGTTTTCATAGTCAAACGACAGGACCGGGAAGGGCTTTTTGGGAGTGAAGGAGTGATTGGATCCGTGTCCCGGCTCTCCGTGATTCGTGGCCCCGTCACCGTGATTTTTCGGGCCTTTATGACCGACGTCCACCTCCGGAGAGCTGGCGTGAGCTCCGAGGGGCATCAGACTGCCCAGCAGCAGCAGCAGGAGGAGGAGGAGGAGGATGGTCGCCTTGCGCTCCATGAAACTTACGCGTTGAAGAAGATCCATATCCGAAAGCGGAACCTCCACGATCAGTTAATGCACTAATGACACGACACTACCGACACTGGATGTGCGCTGCATTAACTCTGTATGACTTACTGGAGAAAGCGGATCATGGTGCCTGACATCTGAAGCTCTGACGTTCTCACTTCCTGCCTTCCGCACCTGAGCAGCACACCCTCTCCAGGTGAGACGTCTCAGTGAACCAGGAAATGTCTGCGCTTATCTTATCAAGCTGCCTCACAGGTGCCTGCGGCCGGCCGCCACATCCTCCGTGTGCCGCCCGTGACTCTCCGCTGTGGGTAACGCGAGAAGATGCTGAAAGATCTCCGAGGCGCTCAAAGGTCTGACGGGCGACGCGGCTTCACGTTCATCCGACAACATCAAGCGCATCTTCATCAGCGCTCCGGAAGAGGACGTTCACTGAGCCCGGGATCAGTGCCGTCTGACGGAGCCCGTCATGAAGTTTTCCGCTCGATCAGACGCAACATCAGACGCGTCTGTCCGATGCGAGCCAAGCGGAAAGTCTCTGAAAGTAAGAAAGACGCGGCGGAGACGCGATCACTTCAGCCGCGCCGCAGGGCTGATCGCAGGGCTGATCGCAGGGCTGATCGCAGGGCTGATCGCAGGGCTGATCGCAGGGCTGATCGCAGGGCTGATCGCAGGGCTGATCGGTCCCGTCCGATCTCTCTCCTCCGGGCTGGCGGAAACGCCTTTGGGCAGGTTTAAAAGCAGCAGCAGTCCGGCGATGGGAGGGGCCTCATCCGCGACCTCAGCGACACCCGGTGGAGAGGAGGGGAACTGCAGCGCTGCCTGCGGGGATGCCAGATCCTCAAACACAACGCCGAGCGGACAGTAAAACATTCGGTCAATCCTTACTCACTTTCAGCTCATTAAACATATAATATCTAAATATATAATATATATAAATATTACAGTGCATACAGAAGTGATGACATATGCAATTGATGACGCTGTTTTCGTAAGGCTCAACGTTTTGCTATTGTTTAACATTTTTAATGCTGTATTTTAATGATTAATTTTTACTCATTTTAGTAAGTGTAGAGATAAAATAAAATCTTTAAATGTGTTATCAAAATATGTTTGTTTGTTTGTTTGTTTGTTTGTTTGTTTGTTTTGTTTGTTTGTTTGTTTGTTTGTTTGTTTGTTTGCTTGTTTTGTTTGTGGGATGATACAGGTCTCGTTTGGTCCGCGGCTGGTTTCCTCACGCATATCTGGCAACCACGTGCCGGTACAGGATGATTCAGTGAATCCATTAAACTCGTGATTTATTGATCATTCATCATCATTGTCAGTACTGCGACATTAACTGTGTGTTAGTGTTTGTTTGCGCTTGTGTCTGATCTCCTGACCTTCTCTCTCTGTCGTGAAGGTTCACGGTTGTACAACACGGTCAATACATCCAAACTGCAATGCAGCTCAGAAAGCAGCCGCAGTTCGTGTTACTCAGTCCACATCCAGAGCAAACCCATCATGATGAAGTGACGGTCTGCAGCTGAGAGCAGTCAACAGCTGCAATAACCATCATCACTAGAAAGCAGAAGTTACCATGAATCCTCATTCACAGAGGTCTGATGTTAGTCTTTCTGTTTCCTTCACACACAGATGCTGGTTTGTTATTGTGTACAGAGGAAATACTGAAACTACTGAGACATGTTTCACTGTCATTCTGATGTGGGGAAACTAGCAGTAGATGGTTTTCACAGGCACTGTGTGTGTGTACATGGAGGGTTAGAATAAAACATTACAGTAGTGAGATGAGGGAAGCAGAAATATATATATACATATACTTTGTGACTTTGAGCATGTTCATTTTCTTCTCCTGCTTTAAGCTCATAATGAGAGTTGTAGAGAGGGGACAGTACTGTGTTATTTGCCTCTCATATCTTAAACAGAACGTGTGGTTGTGTTCATCGTGTCTTCTGTGACGTGATCTGTCTGGCCTGAGGATACAGCTAATACAATTGAAGAAACAATATAATGAAAATCTGTCTCAGACAGCAGCCCTGCACACACACGAGAAGAAGCCCAGAGCAAATGTTACTCGTGTGTTGCTCTGTCTTACCTCAGGAGACTGTAATGAGGCTCTGTTATGTTTATTTATCAATTGTCTCAGATGTTACTGTAAAAACATTCCCCTAAAGGATGATACATAAAAATATCTACAAATAGGAGCACAGAGCTATAGCATGAACATAAAGAACAATTTGATGAGAAATAAAGAAACAAATGACTTTAGACTGATCTCGACACATTGTTGAGATCTCTTCATAAAGTGATTTTTTCTGTGTGGTGTCTGAAGGTAAAAGTTGCAGAAAACTGTAAACATCATCCAAACATAAGTGACCTCAGCAGGACAAAGACCTTTATCATTTAAATCTGAAATATTTTATGTACATCTTGAAGTTCAGTATTTAATGTTGCTTCAAATGTTCTTCAGTTTGATCCAGTTTGATTTTGGCAGGCAACATTAAACTTAACCTTGAATTTACCCTGAAACCAAAGAGTTCTTGAACCTGGACTATGTTTTTCTGATGTGGCTGCTTTTCATGGACTATAATAGTTTCTCTAAGCTGCATCAAACACAAGAAAATAAATGGACACGAGCTGGTGTGGTCAAAGACTTTATTGAGCCCAACATTTAAATGCATGCCTGGTTTATTTTTGAAACTTTATTATTACATAGAATAAAATAAGACTAAGATGCTATAGCCCATGATGAATGAACAGAATTAAAGAAAACAATCATAGCCTGATATTACAGGCATATTTATGTTGGTCTTAATGTTGGTAAGGCAGAGAAATAATCATATGTCTAATCATTTGTTTGACAAACAGTCAAACAAACACATGCATAAGCAACATTCAGCAGTGACCCAACAGCTAGAAAATAAATGTGATCATTCTGCAATTCAGTGCAGGACCCAGTTTACAAACACCATTTTAAATCTGAAGGGTTTTAAACAAGCTGGTTTAAACCAACATAAAATTCTGCTAGACAAAACAGACATTTGTGTAATTGTGTTGTTTCTTTTCTTACTGCAAACAGCATGTGACCTGTTTGAAAGTATTATATATAAAGCATTTAGAAAGTCTATGAACATCAAAGCACATTTAAAAACATGTAAGAAGCACAAAACTATGAAAAACTATGAAGAAATGTGTGTGTTACAGCTTCCTCTGTGCAGAAGTCTGAGAAATGACAAATGACAGTTTCTCTCAGCTCTTGCACTAAACACTAAACTGGTCTAAGCTGAGTCTAAACAACTAACTGAGTCTAAACAACTTAAGACACGTAAATTGATAGAAACAATATAAAGCTGGAAAGTTTGTGTAATTGTCTATATCAAAACCTAAAATATCTTTCTGGATCCAGCATTAGTGCTGTTTTAATGATGTATGAACACTTCTGACAAATGTGTCTTTAAACAAATCTGTCTGAACCGCATGGTAATATTCATGCTGTAACGTCTCACATGATGTTGTTTATTATTGCTGATATGTGTTGAGGCATGTGTTATAATATCTAACAGAGTTTCACAATCACTGATGATATTTTGTTGATTTTTGTCTCACTTTTCGACTGTGAACTTGTTCCAGCTTTTCAGAATATCAAGAATGTTTTGAAACGGACAGAGTTTGAAATGTATTTAGTATTAATTTAGAAACTAGTACAGGACACTGTTCAGACAGGATGGTGCTATTGTACTGCTCACAGAATACTGCACACCAAAATGCAGGAGCAACTGTAATTTATGGAGCATGTTAATAAACATATGCATATAAACAAAAGAACAAGCAGCAATCATAAACTATGATGAATAACTGTAGACCATATAGAGATAAAACAATGACAAATAAAATGAAAAAGATACTGAATAAGATACCATACAATACACCTGATATATGTACTGCATTTACCAAAAGCTTTATACTGTACTTTATACTCTCTAAATATAATGTTATATTTTTCCAGCAGATGGTGTTGTGTGTTTTTTGGAGCTAGATAAATTGTAAGAAGCTGTTTATAATTAGCACATATATTTAACCTATATACAGTAAAAGTATACTGTAAGAGTTGTACTGTTTACATTAACAGTAGAAATAGTTCTTTGTAAAGTAATTTTTGAACAATTTCAAAATTAAAAATTGGCCCACAGACACTTTTGCTCCAGAGCACTTGATTGACTGTCAGATGAAGGCCAGAATCACTTAGAATACACTAAGGGAGAATATGCAGAATAATCATAATAAGTATAAATAATAATTAATAAATAATAAGAAACAATTGAAGAAACAATATAATGAAAATCTGTCTCAGACAGCAGCCCTGCACACACACGAGAAGAAGCCCAGAGCAAATGTTACTCATGTGTTGCTCTGTCTTACCTCAGGAGACTGTAATGAGGCTCTGTTATGTTTATTTATCAATTTTGTCTCAAATTATTATTCATTATTAATAAATAACAATTAATACGGGACTTCAATTAGTCATTTTTAGCAATATGCGTTTGTTTCTCTCATTTCATACATATTCAGTTACATCCTTTTTTAATTTATAAACTGTAATACTTTATAAAATGTTCAACAAATTGCATTTGGTAATCAGTGATAACTTCATGCTCTGAGCTCAAGAAAACGTCCTGTAAACACACATCACATTCAGCTGTGTGTAGAACAGAAGTCTGTGCAGACTGTAATGGTCACACATACAGATGAGGCTAATCACTAGCAGAAACTAGTGTTTCATTGTGTTCAGTGTGGCCCGAAACACATCTTATACTGAGAAACCGTGCTGAAGAACGTCTGGATCTTAAGAGAAAGACGGGTCAGAAGTCTCTGAAGTTAGAAGAAAGACTGGAGGTGGGGGTCTGCTGTCTTCTATTGTGTCACTTCCCTGTTTACAGATCTTCAGTTGTCAAACAATGTAAATAATATTAACACAGAATGTGTGGCCACAGTTTATCAGCAGTTTACAACAGTTTTAAATGTTACTCATCTATTCCAAATGAGTTAGAACTATCAGCTGCATGCTAATGCCAAATAACTGTATAACCCTAAATAACATGTTTGGTTAAAAACTTTGTGAGAAAATACAGTCGATTGCAGTTTTTAAGATGTCCACTAGATGGCCTCCTATTCATTTCTGCTTTCTGTTAAACTCTACAGCTGTTTTCATTATATATATATATATATATATATATATATATATATATATATATATATATATATATATATATATATATATATATATATATATATATATATATATATATATATATATATATATATGAGATAAAATATAGGCTATATATTTATGATACACAGACAGATTTGCTTTGATTTTGCTTTCAGATCAAAAGGCAGTACAGTGCTTGAATATGCAAGAGTATTTGTACATAAATAGATAATGAAGAGTCACATTTCACCTAAAAGTATCAATTCATATTCCAAATCTATTAATATTCATATCTGTACATTGAACCCAGAGTAAAACAGCAGACACGAGTACACACTCCTCACACATGTTCTGTAGATTATGAACAGATGTACCAACATGTTCCTCCACATGCCTGAGTTCAGAGTCACAGCACATATATAATTCACACACACTCCTCCATATATTATTAAATGTAATAAGCTGTCATTCAGAGCAGCAGAGTGTGTGAACTGTGCTGTAGAGTGTGAGATCTACAGACAAAGTATGAACTCAGCATGAGAACAGTAGATTCAACAACCACCACAATGAACTTCCTCTCTGCTTCGGTCTTCATATATAGCTGAAGGAGTTCACCACAGAATGAGGGCTCATATAGTTGTGTGCTGTGTTTACAACAACTATATCTGTAGATCAAAGTAGACACTGAAGCTGTCTTACTGTCTAGTGTTGCTACACAGACAACATTAGCAGCTGTTTTCACACAGTATCCAAACTGAAGAGCTGTTTGTTTCATTTCAGATTGTTCAGGCTGATGGGTGTCACTTAAATAATGGAAACACATAGATGGTGTTAAAAGGTGACACCTTCCCTAAAGGACCTGAACACAGCATTACAATCTGAACACAGAAGTATCAAGCAAAATATTTATGCTGCCCACCATCTGCAACAGCCTTCACAGATCATGAAAGTTCTCAGCAGTCAGCAGTGACACAGATGTTTGGAGTCAAACCGCTGCTGAGTTCCTCCCGTGAAACTGGCACCATCACGGCCACAGAGATCTCTGAGTCTGCTGTCACTGAGCTACAACATCACCCCACATTAGAGACATGATCTATAAATGTTCTGTTCTTCAGCAGCAGAAGACCACAATCTAAACAGAGAAATCCTCCAAACATAGAAGGTAAAATAGAGGGGCTGAAGTCTATTCCTGCAGGACAGATTTAAAATAACTGCTGAAGGGAAAGTAAAACTCTTTGTTTTGCAGACGTGTTCTCTGTAAAAATGATTTCACAATATTAATGTTAATAGTTTTACTGGGATTTGAGGCATTGTAACAGAGAAAAAATTACATCAGGCCCAGATGTTAGTCGACTCCACAAGCCCACAACACTAAAAGCAGCAGTGTCTCGTGACAACAGAGAGAGAACAAAACAAAAGATCTCAGGAACATGTCTGTGTCTGTCTGTCATCATAACAGAGAACTGAACCGACCTCAGAAAAATAACCCCCCGTGTTCACATTCCAGCCCAGTATATACATTCCTATTCAGACAGAAGATGTTCTCAAGTCCAGCTGAACTGATCTCAGTGAACACACTGTGAATGCTGGTTCTCCTGGATGAACTTCACCTCAAAGATTAAAGGAGAAAAACTGACTGTGATTTCTCACCAATGTGAGCAGCAAACGCTGGCAAAGATTTGAAATAAGAGAACAGCACTGATGAACACAAACAGATTCTGTGTGGTTCTGAAACCAACAACAGAGAGAAACAGTGAACAGATCTGTATTGTTTAGTGTGAAAATGGGATGACTTGTGAGCTGCTGTCAGTGGGCAGACAGAGTGAGAGACAGAAGCTTCTGTCATTCTGTTTGTGTGTTTTTGTGTGCTAGCACAAGAAAAGTCACAGTTTGACAGTGTTCACATATGATGGTTTCAAGATTAGTTTTACACATACAGCAGTCACAACATTCATACATGCATGATAAATGAGTATCAGCAGAATCTCTTCAGAGTTTTATAAATGTGAAATGATGATGTAAAGCACTTGTCACGTGTCAGACTGCAGTCAGATCTGCACACGAACTCTAAATGCAGCAGATTACAGCTGCTCTTCATGCTTTAATTTCCATTAGTTGTAAATAAATTATTATTTACATGTAAATGTGATGCTGTACATTAGATTTCATTATTGTAAAGTTTCTATAGCTCTAAGTGCCTCACATCTAGTTATCATTTTAATATTCACAGCTGTTATCAAAGAAAAACTCAATAAATCACTTTATTTTCTGTACAGAGCTGCAGGATGAAGCCCGGCGTGCTGCAGCTGCAGCTGTATGTGTGAAAGAGGACTGAAAACACGCACATGAATACAAACGCTTTAGCTGGACCTGAAAGACTGCTATCAAAAAATGTGCAACACAAGCCAGCAGTACAATCTCAGTGTCACCACAATAGGTGCTATATCAGTCATGCATTCACATCTGCATTTGAAGATTTATAACTTATAGGCAACAACCACAGACATCCATCTGACACATATATACATTAAATAAACTACTTAAAAAATAACATGAAGGAGGGATGTGCTGTAACCAAATGATTGTAGATTTGCTGTAATTAAAAACATTAGGTTTTATTTATCATTTTTACCATTGTAATGGTAAATTGTAATGTAATTGTTTTTGTTTTGCATTTTCTTGTAAGATATTTAAAAATGGACTTTTTGTAACTGAAACAAAAATACAAAGATAAGACCTCAACTAGTGTGAACAATCACTCACAATAACAATCACAAGAACAAGGACTGTTGACTTAATGACATAAATGACATCACATTAGACGATGATACTGTATAAATCACAAATGCAGTTTATTCACACCAGGGATGAATAACAAATGAGCATTTCACACAGTGAAGCTGATGCTGATTGTGCAGCTCAACTGTCTGCAACAGGAATCACCCAAAACGACTGTTTCACAGCTTCCTCATTTCACTGAATGAGTTCTGAATGAGCAGCAAACACATGTAAATGCAGCAGATTCTGCTAGTGAGAGTCACAGCAGGATAAAAATACTGACCAAAATAACTTATTCAAGAATTCCTTTTCTAGGTCACATCTCCAGAACCACAGCACTATATTTACAGAGGCTTTCCGGGACCCTTATAACTTCTGACATCACGTAAAAATGCAACGGTACAGAACTGACCAATCATGTGTGTGAAACCTGAGCTGGACCTCACTCACCGATTAATGTAGAGCAACACTAAACCACAGACTGATACAGCTGTCAGATCTGTTTACAACATTCACTCTCCGTTTATCAGCAGGTCCTATACAGGCCGCCCACTGAAAGAATCTTCACCTGATATTCAGCTGATTGTCTCATTAAATCTCAATTGTCTTGATAATTATGAATGTAATCAGCATTTTCCCTCTCCATCTAAAATCCTAGATAACAACTTTTCACTGAGCTGTTGCAGTGCATTCTGGGATCTGTTAGGGCTACATGAGAATCTGTCTTAGATTTTAATGCATTTTCAGATTGTTAAACTGAAACGTTCATACTGCTCTTCTGCTGCGCTGCCGTCACTGCCGTTTCCTTCAGGAACTTCAAATCTAGTTTCAGGATATTTACTAACGTGTTCTCTGCTCTCGGCTGATTAACACTTGACTGATTTAACACTTTGATCTCGTGGACTGAAGTTTGAAGAATCAGGGACGGCGTCTGTGCCTCAGTGGGAGCTGTTTCTCCAGACCTATAAAATCTACTAAGAGGTAAAACTCAAACTCAGCAGCCCACAGCTCCGTCTCTGAAGCTGTGAGTCCTTCCTGTCCACAGAGGAGACACACTTTAGAGAAAAGACCCTGGGGACCAGGCCAGAGAGGAAGGGACAGTCAACACAACACAAACAAACTCCTGCATTTCCTGTTTCCTCTTTTCTTATCATCCCCTCATCCCTTGTTCATTCTTCCTTTATGTTTTGCACTGTGCTGATGCAGCTGTGAATGCAGCCTGCACTTTAACAAACTGCATCTGTGAAAGGGGAGAGGCAGTGAAGCAGTCTGTATTTATGAAGCTACTGGAGAATTTTGTGCTAAGAACATGGAAACTCACAGCTGGCTTTCAACATTCTTTTATAGTTTAAAAAAGAAATGTCTGTCATTATTTATTAACCTTTGTGTCGTGCCAACCCTGAATGCTGTTCATTTTCTGTGGAACATAAAATCATAATGACCATGTGACCAGCTCCAAAAAGACAAAAATAACCATAAAAATACCTTGTATGGTGCCCATATGGCTTAAAATAGCTTTGTGTGATACAAGCAATCTGACTTTAATATTGTTATTCAACTCTAAACTTTACTCCTCCAGAGTGTGCTGGAGACTGCCACGGTGTCATCAGACCAAAGACTCACACGGCACTGTTACAGCTCACAGCTTTAAACAGGGACAGAGAGCAAAAAGACACTCTCATCTGCTGCCAGACGGTGTCACATCTTCACACTTCTGATCTGATTATCAAAGTCATTAACATCTTTCCTTTAGTAATGATTGAGGTCTCTCGTCATGCTGTTGGTAACTGACATTTCAATTGCCTGTCCTGTTTTTTAATACATTAAAATCTTTAATAAACAGTCGTGTCAAGACTTTGAGGTTGAATTCACATTGTGTGAGGTATGTCGTGATACATCATGCCCACATTAAATGTTGTAACATTCTTAAATCTCTACAGATCTGTTCATTAATTTTTTCTGGGGTTTTTTTAGATGTAACAGTATGGATCATGTGACTGTGGGTCATGTGGTACAGGCTGACCTGTGTCCAGCCCCGGCTAAAGGGCCCATCATTCTGGCTCCATCCTTACATAACCTTAGGTCTCCCTGTGACGCTGGTTAGAATTAGAGACGGCTGTTAAACTGAGCAGGGGTCAGTTCTGACGCCACAGTCCAGCATACTGATGCCGTTTATGTGTTCATTACTGTTGTGTCTGTGTGGGACAGTTAACATAATGAGATTCTTAAATGGACCTTTAGGACCAAATTAACAACAGGTCACAGGGTTTGGAGAGGTTACAGGGCACGACTGCCTTGCTTTGGATCAACTCAATTTGCCTGGATGACACAGAAAACAGTAACACTTGATTTGCAACAGATTTTACATTTAGTGCATTTTTAGTTTTATGCTTTTAGCAGAATCCATGACCCTGTTAGCTGTAAAACAGAGACAGAGTCTGTCTATCTCTTTGTTTTAGGGGAGATGTCAGGACAGATTAGGGGTGCTCTGCAGTTTATGATCTCTCAGGAAAACACAAAATAATTGTGGGAAAGAGATCTTACAGATGAATAACACAACAGAGGGTCAGAAACAATACGTATACACTAATACTGCCAGACAAAACCATGAAACATTTTCAATACACTGAGTCACAACATGTTCAGTTAAACCATCCTGTCAAATCACTTCTGCACACGAGTCTCACTCTGAAAGAACAGACGACATCACACTGAGTAAACAGACAGCGTCCGGTGCAGAAACCAACCCATGAGCAGAAATAATGGCACACATCCTGTCCTTTATTAGCTCACTTCCTGTCTGGCCAATGAAAGATCTGAATTTACCGGTATCACTTTTATTCATCAAAACACAAGATAACACTAATTCAGCCAGTGGAAGCAAGATTTAACAACACATGAAAAGTGTCTGTGATTTAAAGAAAGAGCCACCAAAAATATAAATTAAAAAAGATTTTTTTTGTGAAGTCCTTTTTTGTGGTTCATGGAATACATAACATACAGCTTTGAAACAACATGAGTAAACAGAGACTTTCATTTTTGCGTGAATTATTCCTTTAGGTTAAAGTGTTAACATTTTTTAATTGTTTGTGTGTTTTGTTTTTTGGTCACATTCTTTTCAATCAAATCAAAAGGTGATATGAAGGCGGGTTCCTCTCATGCTAGTTTCAAGCTAGTTTCAGATTCACAGGAACAAGAGTCAATCTCCTCATCTCTTGTTCTTACAAACTCTGTCCACTTTGCAGCATGTTTTGGAAACACATCAGGTGATGAAGTTTCTCTGTTGGGTTTCACCTGAGCCCAGCCACTTCTAAACAAGCAGGATGAATGGAAGAAAAGATGGGGAGGATGTGTTTTCTGGTCTCTACAAAGACCATGAGGGGCCACCGGAGAAAGACAATGAGATGTGTGGAGAGACCACCAAAGTCCAAACACACTGGGGGGAAATCAGAACAAATGAATCGTATTGTTTTTTAGATGTGCTGTTTGTGGTATTCCACGTGTTGCAGGCCAGTTCTGCTTCCTGGATGCCGAAGATTACCATTCAGTCATATACTGTACTGGTAATGTACAAATCACTCACTCCACCACTGAGTGTGAGTGAGAGAGAGTGTAATATTTGCACTAAAGCTGTTGGGTACACAAATTGGGTAACACAAACCACACTGGAATATGATTATGTGAATTCTGTGCTTCAAAGCTGTTTAAAGGGTCACACACACAATAGGTTGTGATATTTATCTGCATTGTGACAGCTTGGCCCTGTTGCTCAAGTGTTTCTTCCTGGGCAATAATGGTAGAGATTTAAGGAAACTGGAGGCTGTTGTATGTTCATTCCACTTTCATTATCATTAAGTAAACTCTTAAAGAGGCCTCCAGCCATCAGATTCTCACATTATATTTAGATGTACAGTGTAAATGAAGACAAATGTCATGCTGATTTAAATAAATCATTTAACCTATCTGTGCTTAAGCTACTGGAGATTATTTTGCATCATTATCATCAAGAATGTTATTGGCTCAGAACAGTAAACACTGCTGATATGGTAAACTTATGATCAATAATAGTAAACATCTGGATAATTTATCATTTAGATTTGATTGAGAGTTTGAAAACACATGGAAAGATCATCAGAGATCTGGCCACAAAGATAACACTGTTTCCAACATGCCATCAATCAAATAAACATCAATCAAACCCCAGAAGACGTCGTCCTCACCAGACCAAACAACACAAGCTGTGAAGTCAACAGTCCAAAACACAGTCGAGCAGAGATTTCTTCTCTGGTTCTGTTCCTCAGCTAAGAGATTACGAGCACTAAACAACACAACGACACAGAACTCCACACCAGATGTTGACACTAAACAAAAGCTGAGGTGATTGGACAGGCAGGAGAGTGGTGGGTCAAAGGTCAGGGCAGAGGGAAAGGTAAAAGAGTCCCGAGAACCTTCAGGAACTTACTGCAGAACTCCACTGACTGGTAGCTGTGTGTCATAACCCATTACATTTTACTAACATACTCTGTTTCAGTACATGCTGTACATACATGCTGTACACTTTATGCAAATATTGAGATACTCAACACCTGATCCAAGCAGTAAACTACAGTAAACTACTAGAAACATTGTGAGAGTACTGTGAGAAAACAAAACCAGTCAAGAGCTGGTCTGCCTCATATTTCATCATTTGTCATAACTGTAATATGTGCATTATATTGGGAATCTGGAACCCTGCTCAAGAAATTATTATTGGCTTCAGTCAGTTGATAAACTGGTATCGTCTGACCATTAATCTTATCAAATATTGATTATTGGGACATAACAAGGAAACAGAGCACAGATGTCACGTTATCAGACAATTGTGGACATCTAAACACTGGACCTCATGGCCCATGTCACGTGTCATTCTGAGAGAGTCTTGCTGGGTGTATGGAAGTGGCTCATCTTTCCCTGCATGATCATTTCAGAATCTAAGTAATTAACAGCACATGAAAACAGGAGGTAAGCAGCTGCGTGCCACCACAGACTGTGTGTGGATTTCATCACCGTCTGGTGGAAGAGCTCATGACTGCTGTTAGAAAGATGATTTCATCCACAGCCAATGATGGCGTCAAACAGGTCAGGGCTCCTGCCACCCCACACATGATGGGCTACAGGAAGTCTGGTTTCCAGGGTCCCCAGGGTTTAGGCCAAGGGTCAGTGGGGTATCAGGACCGGGTGTTGGGTTTCTGCTGCAGACACAGTGGACCTGCAAACGTGGAATGTATCTTACAAATAGAATATGAAGTTTGAGCATCACCACAGTCTACTTATCAACTTAAACAGCATGTATGTGTGTATGCGTGGGGTGCAGAGCTTTCAGAATAATGAGAAACGGCTGCAGTTATGTCCTCTGGCTCTCTCTCTGTTTTATTTCTGCAGTTTGTAAATCTGTATTTCTTGAGGGGACAATTACAGAAAGACAGATAAAAGAGAAAAAGGAGAGCATACACCCCATTCACAGGTCTCTGCAGGCCACACCCCCTTCTGAGACCACACCCCTGATTTCCTGATGAACCCCCACCGGAGCCTCATTGTACCTTCATGCAATCACAACAACATTATGGAGTCAAAGTTCAACAAACCCTGAACCTTTAATCTGATCTTCACGGCCCTTTCATGACTGCATGAAGAACAGGTTCAGACGCAGATGGGCACTCTGCACAGAGCCCGAGAGCGTTTCTCAACAATGTTTTCTAAAAAAAAGAAAAGCCATTACTGATACAGTATCATGGTTATCCATTTATCTGCAGTTATCTGTTTACCATCCACATTTACAACTTTAAATCATCAGGGCAAAGTCTGTGCAATACCAAGTTTCTAAGATGGTTAGAGTTACACAACATATAATAATATGTTGTGTAAGAATAAAATAACAATAAAATGTGCACATTGCTGAATGCATCTACATTAATGTTTCTAATTCAACTGCATGCTGACCACAGAAACCTAAACTCTCCCTAAACAAAGAAGCTTTGACAATCATTACATGAATAAACCTAATGTACAGTAATGTCTGGATGTATCTGTACTGAAGTACAGGACAACATCATCTACATTTCAAACAGCCACACAATTTATACTCAAGCGTGAACTTTGTGCAAAGTAGGAAGAAACATTAGAAGAGCAACACAGTGCACTTTTAAAGGCAATGTAATGCTATGAATAAAACACGGAGGGCAGAGGGATGTGAGAGAGCTGCCCGCCCACCGCGGCGTGAGAGCCGCTTCCTCTCCAGCGCGCAGCCGAGCGCCGCACTCCTCACCCCGCACTCGACACGGACTGTACGCGCCTTCATCCAGACAGACAACCCGGGGAGGTAAGAGCACATCCAGCCCGTCTTTCATTACTGATCAATAACACAGAAACAGTGCACTGAATCCAGAAACGCGTACAAGAAACTCGGCTGAAGCTGAATCCAGATTTATGTCATCTTAGTATAAATGATCTCGTTTACAGCTGGGCACTTCTGGAGTAACAATAATATTCAATATTTCATATTGCAGCTTTGTGTAGATGCATGGATCAACCAGAGTTTAGTTTTTAAACATTCACGTTTCATTTCTTTTAAATGAGAAACGTCCACACAACGCGTTTGCAATCTACATAAATGGAGCACTTCAGTTTGAGAAACGAAGTATTTCAGCTCTTTGATTTAATTTGCATATGCAAGTGAAGTTGACATTTGTTCATTCATTCAGTAAAAGGCTGAACATACATTACATGTGTGTAATTGCTTCTCAGTGTGACTTGAGCTCATGTCAGAGCGTTTAGTTTGCTGCAGAAGATTCACTCTGCTGTTCAGAGAAAACTACTGCTGGTGCTTACTGAACTTACTGAACCTTTACATCCAGACTGGACCTTTAACTACACAAATCACGTACGGTTATCAGCTGACGGTTACAGAGAGTAAGCACAGCTTTGTTTGCCTCGTGTGTTTTTGGAAATCTGTGACACAGAAGCCCAATGCATGTCCTACAAGTCAAACAAGCAGACATTTAATACTGTTTTTAGTTGTCTGTTGTGTGTTATGAGGCTTTACAGGATTACGTTGATGAGTTTGTGTACATGGTGTTGTTAACTGTCCCACTCGAAGGGTTTTACTTTGGCTGGAGGTGCAGAGCAAGCACACACTTTCTGCCAGGTCAGCAGTAACCACTAGTCTAAACTCCAGAAAAACCAGACCAAACGCAGACACTTCACCTGTCGTTGAGTCTGCGGTGAGGTCTGTTCATACCGGTGTATTGGACTCTCTTCAGCACGTGTGTGTGGAGACATGCTGCTCTGTCATCTGTGATGTTGCGTGTGAAATGTGAACACTGGTGTGAGGCTGAGGGTCGTGATGCTCCTCTGTTCAGCCTCTTTTCAACCCCGCTGAAAAGACCAGCATGAATTTACACCTGAGAGAGAAAAACACAGATGAGATTTGTATCATCACTATTTTTTTTTACTTAAGACAGTCAAAAGATTAAACAAAGAGCAAACAGAAACGTCTGTAATTGTGCCTCAGATGTTTCTGCTGAGAAACAAACAGAAACCTCACATACATGTTTGCCTGAAAAGATGTGAGTAATGTTACCAAGCAAACTTTGATTTACTTTTAAGAATTTTTAGGAAAAACATCTGAAATAAAGTTAACTGAGGTATGACAGTACAGCCTCTAAGCACTAATGTTCCTCTGAGTGTGAAAATCAATGTCGACAGGCAAACTACATCAAACTTTCAGAAGTTTTGCCAGATGATTAGATGCCTCACCCAAATTATGACCTCCAACATGCCGGATGTTCACAGGTCCTCTGGAGGTAACAGCAGACATGCACACTTTTTATTAGTGTTAGAAAAGACCCAGAGGCAGAACGGATCTGTCTCTCATCTGAGGTGTTGACGTCACTCAGATGAACACATGTAAGAGGACTGGGAGGGAACAATCAAAACACAGAAGGGATGGCCAGCAGGGGACAGGCAGTCAAAAACTGAAGCCTGCAATGACTTTTGTCTGGCTGGAAAGCCGTTGACCCCCCCAGGTCTTGATCTTTGACTGAAAGTGAACCTTAAATGAGGAACAAACTTCTGACCAGTCAGTCATTTTACAGTCCTCTTCCTTCATCTCCCAGATTCCTCAAATGTGTAATCATTTCACTGTCACCACATCAGTCAAAGCTGCTGAGATACTTTATCCCACAAGTGTGTGTATGGGTCAAACACAGAAACAACAGCTGTTTTCTTTTACTGTTTAACTTCTTAAAGTCAAATGTTGCTCTGCTGTCAGTCTGCTGTTTTCTGCTCTGGTGTAATCATGTAAACAGTCATTTCCCCAGAAGAAAGCATTACCGTTGTAGTGCTAATGTGTGGTTTCTGCAGAGCTGTGTGTTAAAGGTAACGGCTCCAGTTATGTGTGTGTTTACTCGGTCATTTCACTCCCTATATAGTGGTCTTGTCTTTTCCACTTCCACTGCTGCATCTATTACTTGTAAAGCTCATGACTTATTCATTCGTTTTATTATTAATATTAAATCAGTAAATCTTAATGAATTCCAGCTGGTGTGACTGTCAGCTGTGAGAGCAGGCCAGTCTTAAATCCTTCTGGGAACTTCTTTCTTAAAAGCTTGAAATATTAATTATGATGTTATGTACACTGAACTGATTTCATTCTGAAAACATTAATGTGCACTCCTCTTATAAACACGATTATTGTGACAAGACCTGAAGGCAGAAATAATCACACTTCCTGTTAATTGTTCTCAGTCAGGTAGCACTAGATCCTGTCAGGTCCAGTCGGATCTCTGCTGCTGTCTCAGTCTTTCAGCACACATGAAGGGGCCGGTACCTGCCTCACGCTCACATTGTTCTGACAGTAACCAGTGATCTGTTCCTCGGCTCTACAGCAGTATGATGGCTCTGATGAGGACCGGGGCTATTTCTGTAGTGCTCTGCTTCTGTTCGTGAGTGAGCAGCTAGACTAGCGGCTAATGAGAGAAGACAGCTGACAGGTTCAGTGAAGGTTATGAAAAGAAAATGGCAATGATCACATGGTCTGTTTAAGCAAGAAGAGAGTGATTGAAGGTTTACCTTCCTCTGGCTTTCCTGTCTTTATTCTGCAGTGACACAAACACTGTTGTTTTCATGTTCATATTGACACATTGAGTGACCTACAACACAAAACACAACGACGTCAAAGACTCGGTCAATAGTCACATAACTGATACAGTAAAACCTCCGAGCCAAAACATCCAAACAAACAGTTCAACAGTATTAACACACACTCCAGTAAAAATAATACAATAACTATCTTCCACGAAATGTCGAAATGTCAAGAGAACATTACTTGAATAAAACATAACTGAGACTTCCATTAGATCTTTATTAGAAAATAGACTAAAGATGTGTTCTGCTTTGTTCAGTATACACGCTGTCCTGCATGGCACTGCAACATGCTGCTGATTGTTAAAGTGTTACACCCTCCCCCTGACACAAGTTAAATTTGTCTAACCCTCGACTGTTAACACTTTTGTGGTCTGGCTGCAGTGACCCTAACATGTGCCTGACACATCACAGTGTTAATGAATGAGCACAGTGAGAGCAGCTTAAGCCCCAAGCTAAGAAATACTAAAGAAAAATATGCACATTGAAATAACAGGATGTTGGTAATTGTGTTGACTTGTTAGGCCATGAGGAACACACTGAATAAGTGTTAGTACTTGTTTCCCCCGAGATGAGATTTTGGACAAAAACTGATGAAGGAAATCAAGTTAAGACTTCCACACATGCTGTACCATGATCAGTTTGAAAATATTACTTTTGAATGGCCTTCACTGTGCCCAGAGCTCAGGTTACTACCTCTGCATGCCTAACAGTTATTAAATTAGTATTTCATATCAGACAGGCTGTGTAGTGGAGAATATTTCCATTTGCCAGGCTTTTGTACAGTACGTGTACAGTAAACAGAAATCTCAAACTTTATATGCATAGTAAAAGTAGACTGTTTTGTCATGAGGATAAAATTTCGCAATGTAAACATTTGAAATGAGAACCTGACACGGTCATGAAGACTCACTACCAGAACCCCACACATCTAGTTAAAGGTGAAATGTGTTACTAAAGGAGTTGTGTGCTACTAAATTTAACACAAAATAACACACATGTATACATTCATCTATTAAATATATATGCATCAGTCATGGTCAGTTAGGAGACGCTAGTCCTTCAGCTGTCATTCTGATCACTGTGGTCTGCCTGTCCATGAACTTTAATATAATACACAAGCATGACCCTCATCATTTACACAGGAAACTCCCCGACTTCTGTCTCACTGTTTCATCAGAGCCACAGACAGAGTTCAGGTCTCATGTCTCTGTTGAAGCAAGAATCAGTCCAGAAACACTGGATGGAGATGCCAGGTCATTTCTGAGGGGCCTCTTCCTTATGATTATAGAATCAGAGCTGTTCCTTTATCACTAGCAGAAAAACAACTCAGTGCTGTTCTGTAATATAACTAATGGGGAAATAGGATAAAGTCTACTTGCTTATGGTTATTTGCACATAACAGTATCAGTAGCACAGATATCTACACACGCAACAACCAATCACAGAACACTCAACTGGTAGAGCAACATCAAAGCCATGAGTTCATTTCCCAAAGAACACATGAATGAATCAAATGTACAGGACCCTGAATGCCATGTAAGCTGCTTCACAACAGCGTCTGCCAAATTCTGCCAGCGTCTGTTTAATTCTACAAGCCAGAACAGGGTAAAACATATTCAATTAAAACTAAATTATAGCTGTAAAACAGCTTGACTAACATTATAAATAGGCTCCCAAAATTATAAAAAACAGTTGAAATAAAAATGCAGAATGAAAACGTTTATAAGCAGCATGAGAATCAGACTCACAGAATTATAAATTCACAGAAGTCATGAATATGAGAAAAAACTCTGATAAGAACGCTACATTCCCAAACAACTCATTAATAAAGCAGGTCAAGCTGTAGAATGTTAGAATAACGTTAGATAACAGCAGCTTTTCTTACATGTGTATTTTTATCAAAACATTTTAATCTTAAATTGATTTTGCAAGGTGTGAACTTCTGTATAACACAGCTGTATCTCATTCTGTAACTTAATAACGTGTTAACGACCCGTATTTAACATGGGCTGATTCATAGGTCACCAGATTGAGTTAAAAACCAAAGAAACATTTACACGTTAATTAGATTAATCCAAACACAGTCCTGTTTACACCTGATATTAACATCCGTCTCACGTCATCCAATCACAGGTCTGCCTGACAGATCACATTTACATGTGTAAAAATTCAGCAACTGCTTATATAAAGCCTATTTTTGTATTTAAATTGTAATTCAAACATGGAAATCACCATGTCTGAGCACAATTATTAGTTCATTATTCAAATCAGCATGAATTAAATTCAATACCAGCATTAGGTTTAGTTTGGGAGAAATGTGCTTAACTGAGAATAACATCTGTAATGTCATTAAATAGTCTTTCAGTCATTTACACCTGCATTTGTCCAGTCTGATGGGGTGATGTGAGACAGAAGATAACAGCAGCTGTAAACGGAGGTCACAATGAAAGATCATCCAATCATGCTGCCTCTCAGTCTCCAGCCGTCCACAGATTCACACGTCACATATCTGAACAACAGCAGCACACTGACTCACTTCAGTTTATAATCAGCAGTGGATTTAGGAGGGTCTCTGTTAAGGGGGGTTGATTTAAAGAGGTCCCCTCTGACCCGCCTGTGGCCTGTGTACCAGTGTACCCCACCCGTCATACATCAACTACACAGTGACTCTCCAGACGTCATTATAGTGAGGACATCTCCACCACTGTTTGTCTCTGCTGAATTTCATTGTCATCACTGTTTTTCTTACTGATGGTCCAGGACATTCAGCTCTGTCTCTCCACAGCCAGAGGCTCTATTGTCTAGACTGATAAATAATGCAGGAGCAGCTCAGTGATGGACGGCCAGAGCTTTTGTAGGTTTTTACATCAAAATCCAAGACAGAAACTGTTGGAAACTGGGCTGATCAGATTTTGAGAAAATGGTGCAGATTCAAGTGTTTAAATAGTTTATAATATAACTATTATATAATATAAAGTTTATAATAACTTTATAGCTAAGAAACATGAGGAACCGCAGCAGCAGAACTCTGAAATTATGTATGGAATTATTTATAAAATAAACAAACAAACACTTTAGATACAAATGGTATAAATACAAATTCTGTAGCAAACAGTGGTGTAAATAGATGTTTTAATGAATGTAAACAGAGTGTTTAAAATTAAGCTACTGCTCAGCTATTAACAGTCTGTTTATTCTGTGTAGTTCACACTGTGATTGATACTGGCTAATAAGTCTTAATGATATTCTAACTATTTATCATATATTCACAATGATTTTGCTGTCAATATAACATAAAGAATATAAGAAAAACTAAGATATAAACTAAATTTGGTCAAACGAATAAAAATACCAAGATTTAGTTGTTTAATGTATATTGTGACATGGTTGTAAGGGAGTCTCTGAGTCCCTGTTTCGAATGTCTCTCTGAAAGCCCCTAAATCTAGAAATGTCTCATGCTCAACACCTGTTCAGAATTTTCCCGGAACTTTCCCAAACAATGGATCCCGCACTCTCTGACATCTGGAAAATGTTGTAGTTCCCCTTTAGACTGGATTTATGGCAGAGGGCTGAAGCTGTAAGACAGAGAGACATTTTAAATCATTGCCTGACCGCTCTTTCATGTTATGCCTTGATTCCTCTTTCAGATTTTTTGATTTAGGTCATCAGTAACTGTTAAACTGGCACACAGATAACAGATCTGTGGTCATCTCGGTTTACTAGGTCACACAGAGACATATTTAGCTGAAAAGGCTGTTTATTGTTTCTTTTTTCCTGCAGTGGTACAAAAATAGCACCATGATGCCTCCATTACAAACGTCTTTCCTTGTCGGAACCAACTGTGCAGTCAAAACCGTGATTGTGCAGAATGCTTCGCAATCATATTCCAGCCCTATAATAAAATGTTTAAAGCAGAAAAGCAGAGGTATGAAAAGCGTCAAGCATAACACAGTGCTTACAAAATTAAATGCAATGAATAGTCCTGCAGCTTTAGAGGAAATGCTTTTTATAAGCTCATTTTGGAGTCTCTAGAACACAGACTCTCTCATGCATTATTTAGTAAAGGCCTGAAGGAATGCAAATGTGGTGTGTGGGTTAAACAAATGCGGGCTGTGCAGTGTGAAGGCCATTACTGCAGTCTGAATGCACACGGTCACTGTTTCCCTTAATAGACTTTCTAAATGCACCTACGAGTATATGCGTCAAATTCCATGTGCTTGCAGCCCAACATTATAACGTGAGTTGTCATGTATGTCATGTGTGGTACACATTTGTTTAGGGACGCTGTTTCATGTTGAAATGCACAGAATCAGCACAGGACGCATTTGTACGAGTTAACTGAGTCATTCAGGACTGGTTCAGGTGGCAAGAAACATACTTAACCAAAATCAGCTTAGTGAACGCAGGAGGTAATAACACACCACGCGTAAATCTGCATCCATTACAGTTTACAGAACAGTCTGTGCTGCCACATGGCCTGTGTCCTGGGCATCGGTTCTCCCATGAGAAATGCTGAAACTCTTTTACCTTTTGTCCCTGCAGGGTTCCAGGTGTAGAAGAAAAGGACATGACCTTTGTCTTTAAGCTCTGAAGTGGCCCGGTGGCAGCTGTACAGCTCAACCCGACCGTAACACTGCAGGACAATAGAGACCTGACCCACAGACCTGAGACAGATATCAGAACAAATATTATTAAGCTCAAGACAACCTTCCCAAAGAAGATCAGCAGAAAACGGTTCTTTTAAATTTAGAAGGAGTATAACGACAGGGAAAAACTCACTCAGAGTGATTGCTGACTGCTATTTATGTTGCTTTGTGGTGAGGAAAACATCTCATTTGGGAGAGATTTTGGATTGTGGGAGGAGGATTTCCCAATTCTCTGCCCATATACACACAGGCCTGTATAAATACTTCACAAAGATATTGGTTTTCTTCTACAAAACTGCCCTACAAAGTGACTAATTACAGGGAAGCCCAGCAGCCAACTCTGTCACTTAAACCTCCCAGAGTGATACCTCAGTTTTGGAATGCCTACATGTCTCCATTTCTAGGGATCCTATAAATGGATCTTTAAAAATCTCCAACATCCTGCTATGATTCAGAAACACATCAGAGCCTGAAGCTACGTCAAACCAGCAATTACCAAACAAAAGCCTCATAACGGCATCATTAGGTTTTCAGAGATCTTCCTCACTAGGGCATCACTTATACTTTGAGGTAGCTGTCCTTTCTGTTTGGATGCATTTTTCCAGAATTCCAAAATGAAACCCTTAACTCCCATTGGTTCACCCTCTCCTCTGCGGCTCCTGAACAAGGGCCCTGATTACCTGCGCAGGCAGATGGATGCAGGAAGCAGGGGTCGGTCCATCAGTGCTGTGGAGCGCCTAGAAGCAGACAAAGCCAAATATGTCAAGAGTCAGCAGGTCATCAACACCAAGCAAGAGCCGGTGTTAGTGCCCTGTGCCACCCCTCCACCTCTGCCCCGTCGCAACTTGACCGTGTCTACTCCCTCAACACCCATCCTTCCTCCACGAAGACAGACAGCCCCTTCCTCTTCATCACAGCTCTCGGAAGATGAAAATGAGCATGACTCTAGGAAAGAAAACTTTCAGACCGAAACCAATGTGGAAACACACAATTGCAACAATGCAAACAAACCTCCTCCACCTTCCCTCAGAACCCCAACCGCAAAGCCACTGGTTGCCCCGCACAGCGCGCCGATAATGCGCAGGAGCACTGGCAAACGCATGCTGCGTCCAGACTCGCTGGTCATCTACAGGCAGAAGAAAGAATGCAAGAGTCCCACCATCAGTGGTGGAAACGTCAACGTGGAGGTCAGGGGCTACAGCTTCGTTCGAAGGCTCTTTCAGGGATCCATGCGTGACAGAAACAGTAGGAATGACACAGCTCAAAAAATGGTGATTAACGAGGAGAAGGCATCGTCTTCTCGTGATGGGGATTCTCGAATGTCCTGGTCCAATGACAAAGACACTGTTGATGGTGGAAACGAGACAAGGAGATCCAGCAGATCTGAGAGGGAGCACCCAGCGCTGCAGCCTCAGAATGATAACACTGGTTTCCTAGAGAAACAATCAGACAACAGCTTTATCAACAGTTTACACAACTGTGGGGGTAACTGTAATAATAACGATATGGACCCATGGAAACCTGTGGCTCCTCTAAAGAGGTCAGACTTAAAGCGTTCCAAGTCAGACCTGCGACTGCGCTGCTCACTGGCTGTGTCTGAGCAGCAGCGCTTCTTCGACTACTGTGGATTGGACCTAGATATGGTGGAGAGGCTTGGACCAGAGAATTTCTTAAAAGGGGCCAGTTCAGTGGACACACTGTCTCTGCTGCTGAGGAGTGTTGGAGGAGGTTCAGAGCCCAGTGAGTTTTCTCGACACTCTGGTGAAGGAGTTTTCCAGGAGGAGCTAGCCGAGCAGATCTCCACGGGTGTGTCTATTATTGAGAGAAATGCACGTGTCATTAAGTGGCTCTACGGGTGCAAGAACGCAGCCCAGGAGGGCCCCAAAGAGTCCACAGTTTGATATTCATGGTAACCAAAACAAGACTTTAATTCAGGAGTAATGTTCTGACACTGAAAACTACACTCACAGCAGATTATTCTGTATTTATTTGTATATAAAAGATCTGTTTCTGACCTGTCACTCATGTTAGTTTATAAAGTGTTTTATTTCAGTCACAGTTTAAGCTGCATATTGATATCTTCCTCTCAGTATTTACAATGTGCTTTAACAGTGATGTCATTTCCTGTTTACTATATATATGGAAACATGAGTCCATCCTGTTACATCTTCTCTAAAAACACGTGTTATTAACATAACTTCTGAACATCTCAACTTATTATTCTGAACTGAAAACCACTAAGCTGTTCTCTTGGGGCTGGAACTAATGCATGAGCACTAAATGAACCGTGTGTACCTCATTTCCCAACTGTCCCTGTTTAGTTTGTGTGTTGCCTTTTCCTTACACGCAGGCGTTGGAACAGACACACAGAGCACCCCTGTGGGAATATTAATGCACTGAACTGGAGAGAGAGAGAGAGTAACTTATTTTTACAGTCAGGTGTATGTAAACAAACACAGAACCTTCAATATGTCCTGAACACTCTGTACCAAACCCTTCATCACAGTCTCTTGTGTATGTAGTCAGCTACAACGCTGCCTTAGTTTGGGCTAAAATGTGACATAACTGCCAAAAGCAACAATTAATCAAATATGTAAGACTAAGGGGATCACATGAAAAATAATGACTATTTTGGCCTGATCTGATTTGAACTGCTGTCCAGGTAGACAGCTCAGAAGATTTGGCACACAGTCACTCTTTTATCCCAACATTATTTCACTAACGGCTGATCTCATCTCAACACTTTCATCAGACACAGATCCTTCAAATCCGCCTGACTAAAGACATTAATCAGACACCACAGATCTGGAGCAGCGGTCAGTGATGACACACTCACAAAAAAATGTAGAACTCTGATACAATAAAGAATTGTGCATGAATTAATAAATGTTTTTTTGTGGCTTATCACAAACAACAGAGAAGTTTCAGTCTTTCACATCACCCCCGATCTCTCTCCTGCATGTTTACAGTCCAGCTCTATATATTTGTGTTTCTATAAAAAAGAAATTTAGATTTTGATCCAAGGAGATGTTACAAAGAAAATACAAATAAAGTCATATTTCTAAACATCTGTTTTGAGTGTGAATGTCATAATAAATGCAGACTTCCTGTAGAAATCAGGAGTTTAGAATTGTGATTTCACAAGTCATAAAGTGATGGAAATTTATATAAAGACTGTACAATGATTTAAAAAAATCTTTTCCCTGTAATCACATATTATCAGGATGTTCAAAACCTGGAAAAGGGAAAGTCATGGAAATGCATTAGTCAAAAGGTGTAAGAGATGGAGATGATGTATGTGGAAAATGACGCCACAATCTAATGATGTAATGTTTGAAAACATTATTCAGATGTACATGTTAGCACAGGTCAGATAATTACACACCTGTCAGCTTCTGCTGCTCTGAAACGTTGTTTAAACAAGAGAGCTCTGACAGTTCGCTTGGTTGCTAACTAACTCGGGCCAGACGGGAAACACCTCATCATCTGATCGCTGGTTTGTAACAGCTGACTCACACTCTACAGCTCTTGCTCCAGCACACAGCTCTCCTCTCAGTCATTCTGAAGTGCTTGTTCTTGTTATTCTTAAGTGCATTTACACAACATGTAAAGACAGACTTTCACAAGTTTGATCAGAACATATTAACAATATGTAGCTCCCAGCATGCCACAGTCACACAACATGGCCACTGACTACTGAAACCAATCAATAACTGTTTGAAAACAAAATCAGCAGCCTGTTAAATGCACAAATATTTGACATTACAAACTATTTTCCAACATGTTAGTCATAAAAACAGACAATGTTAAAAAACACAACAGAGGGCCTCAAAAATTTTAACACAATCTGTTCTGTAAATTACAGGTAAATATTTCAGATAGTGGAGAAGTGGAGAACTTCAGAGAGCACTGAGATGAACATACAAACCTTTTAGTTTACTGGAGAAGCTTTATAAAGGTCAAGGCAACTCCAAACATGCACTGTGAGCTAATCTATGAGGGGTGAAGGAATATTTCTGGATCATAAATCTGAAAGTGTCAGACGACTCTACTCTGAAATTAACCTGGTCAACCTTGATGGAAGACATTCTCAAAAACGTCAGAAGTCAAAGCAAATGGAGACCTGCTGCTCAAAAGATATGCTAAAATGATAATGAATGTAGTGAACTTATTCTCTTTACATGTTTTTAAAATTCACCTTTAAATAAAAGATGAATTATATATCTAGTTGTTTCTCCCAAAGGGTAAAGTATCAGTCTTCAGTATCAATGCTTGTATCTCTGGGGATTAAAACCTACAATAAGAGCTAGTAAGTGTGTGTTTGTTGAGCTCGTCAGGTTTCTGCCAGCTCTCTCTCTTCAGTTCACATGTGACTGAAACAGCACTGCTCTTCCTGCTCTCAGACTCTGTGCTGTCCTGCTGTGACATCCTGTTTTTACTCTCTACAGTCTTTTTACACATCTGCTTATCACACGGCTCTCTTCCATGTAAACAGGCATCACCCTCAGGCAGCTGGTCTGGGGGTGGAACAGGCGAGAGATCAAACATCAAGGGTGTAGACACACAATCTTTGTCTAGGTCCTACACACAGTTATCTGAAAGTGTGCTGAAAACTGTCTGCAAATGCAGCTATAATAGATTCACTTGCCTACAGTGCTAAAAAAATCTACAAAACTCAATCTTCTTTTGAACTAACTATGATTATGAATTAACTTCCTGATGAAAAGCTAATGGGGTGTAAAATCAAAGTTCTTACAGCTTCAACACTTGCACTGATGCCTCTGTGGTTTAAAATCTGCCAAGAGCAAAAACAGACTTTCTCAAGAAGACCTGAACCAGAGGAAAAAATAGATTTGCATTTACTGAAAGAAGTTTCGTTCATGTAAATGACACTGAAATAGAATGTTTAAAAATAAAACTGAAGAAAATTGGTTTGATATTAACACAGAGGTATTTTGCAGGCAGCACACACATCTGAATTCAGTCTGAAAAGGTTTTTGGGTTTGCAGATGGAAAGTGTGCCCAGATTTCCACTGTAATTGTGCCACAGTAGAAGAATGAGATTCTGTTCATAGTTGCCCTGGTGTTCTGTGGGGAAACACACATTGGCTCAGACTGGAGTTATGAAGTGTGCCAAATCTGACCTGATTCTTCTGGCCCAGCAGCTCCAATATGCCAGAACCAAACATGTCTGAGAGACACGAGCATGAGTCATGCCAGCCAGCCAGAATGATCTGCCCTCCACAGCCACACAGCAGAGACGACACGAGTGTGAGAACTGGGGGTTCTTTTGGATGAGCGCTACACGAATGATATGGAGATCTGTGTATAATTCTGAAGCAGTTTTAAGAGAAAGACTGGGGGAAAAACTACATTACAACAGGAAGACATACAGACATACAGGTGCAAAGAAACATTGTTCTAGCCTGAAAATAAGAAAACAACATCCACAGGAAATAAATGTTACATCTCTCTTCTATTAGAAAACAGTTCAGGCTTCTGCGTTACGTTTTATACATAGGATGAAACATCACATAATAAACTATATTACTGAAAACATGACAAACTTTCAAACTTTCCTCAATAACTCGAGAAACTTAAAAACTTTTTGAGGGTTTCTGGGAGTGTCTGTTTCAGGGCTTCACAAAACGATCCTGGTGCAGGAGATCCAATAGCAGCAGAAGGTCATAAATCAGAGGACGGTTTCTTTTCACTTCAGTCTCTCAGGCGTAACCTCCCTTCTGAGAGGTCAGCGCGAGTGACTGAGAGAGAGAGAGACACGACCAAGAAAGAGACAGATACTGGTATGTGATCTACAGCTCTTTGTGATGACCTCCTGACATCAGCAGAGACCTGAGAATGCAGGTCACTGTGTTTGCAGGAAAGCCTCACAAGGACTCGTATCTTCTCATTTCAGGGTTCAATACCGTGTGCAGTATTATACTCACCAACAAACAGACCAACCAAAACATGCTTCAAAATAGAGGTTTGTTTGTTCATGTTGGTAATTGCCAGCAATGTATTTTGGTAACAGTAAAATCCTAATCTAATGCTACCAATAATGTGCTTTATAATAACCCATGTCTAATACATCAAAAACATATATTGTGACTATTTCTAAAATTTACATTACATTTAATTGTGATGTGTTGAGTTTTAGGATAAACCAAAACATCTAACTGGTGGTTTTGATCTCTAAAATAACATTTCCACAAATGTTACTTGCCAACAATTTAAAATATTCTGGAGCAGATTTATGTTTGACCTACAAGATCTCTTCACACAAAACTATTTCTTGTTTTGTCTTTTGATTTTGGTGTGAAATGTGATTTGGATGTGCAAATGTTTCATGTACTGATCATGTCATTCTGTGTGTCTCTTTAAGGGAGAGTGTCTCTGTACACAGAGAGATGAGTTTGATTATAAAGCACTATGTGGTGATGGGCAGATGGATTTCAATCTAATTCTGTCATTCTGTAATCAGCAGTTTTTTGTGGGGGAAGGAGTCAACCAAACGTTTCCACAGTCTTGGGTTGGTCAGGCTGGGTTTTATGGGTAATTTATGGGTCCAAGAGTACTTCTGAAGAGATAAATCAGATGGACAGAGAATGGGGGGAAATGGGTATATTGAGCTCCAAACCTGGAAAAGGCTTATATGGGTTCAATGGGAAAAGATCATCTGTTTGTTTATTTGTATGCGCCCATGTCTACCCTTGCCTGCATTCAGACCATCTGTAAGCTCTCCAATGAGAAACAGCACATCAAAGACGAGCTGGGGTTTAACCTCAGTTTTTTGGGGTGAGCTGTTCTGTATTTGACCCCTGGTCTATAGAAGCAAACAATATAGCTTCAGTAAGTCAAACCTTTAACTCCACAAACAACCCGCAGCAACAGTTAAAAATCAGCAGGGAAACCACAGAGCAACACTGCTCTTAACAGACAGCAGAAGTGAAAACGTGATATCTGTTTAATAAAGGGTTTACTAAACTGATTTCGAAAAAGGAAATAAGTTATAAGTAATCTCACATTTCTACACAAGAAAATGATGGTTAGAAACAGAAAGACACAGTCAGGTTATTTGTAATTTAAAGTTTAAATCCGTCATCTCTAATAGCTCCACCTCTCGTTAAAAACAGTAAAAAGGGATTTTTATGTAAAAACAACCAACAACACACGGCCCATTTCTGATTCAGAATTAGAGCTCACAGACAGACTTTCACGAGGAACTGAAGAGATCTCTGTTTTTAATGCCGTGCTGCTGACAGGCTGGACTGGAGGAATGTTGGACTGTGAGGTGAAAATAGAATCAGAGAACTGAGATCTTCACTGCTGGAGTACCAGGAACTGGCCAACACAGCATATATCAACATCAAGTCTTCTTCAGTCATGACTCACTGTAGGATTTGAAGAGCTATTGGCTGCACGGGTGTAAAGTAAAGACAACAAGCCCAACAGCTGTAGAAACAGTAAAGAGACACCAGCATCTCTGATTCTCAGAGGTCAACGTGAGCTGTCACACACTCTCATCCCAAAATACTCTATTCAAACACAGGAACCTTTATCACCTGCAATATGAAAGACACTGATAAATGTGATAGCTGCTCCCTACACCAGAACACAATAAACAAACCTCTGCGTGCCAAAGCTGTGGAGCCTCCTACAAACATTTGTGCCACTGAACTGGAAATGTGAACTGCGTTCACTTGTGTATGGGATGTTTTGTACTGACACAGCTCATATATCAATATTCATGCTAATGGTCAATGCACACAGGAGAAAAATCAATATTAACTTGTAAATGAGTGTCAAGGAAAAAAGTTCCCATAATTCCTATTCACTGTCCATCATGCATTATCCAGATCACAAACTGACCAATAACATACAGAGAAATCAATATGCTTGGTGGAAATGTTGTCGGATCCCTTGAACCTAAACTAGGTCACATTTAGAGTGAGAAATTCTGAACAGGGTCAATGTGGAAGAAAACAATAAGATTACAGGCTTGAATGAGTCTGTAATCTCCTCAAATCTTCCAGAAGTTTCTCAGAAATCTGCAGGGAAGACAAGAATAAATGAACATTCAGCTGTTCACTGAAACACTTTCTGCTACAGGATTCTATCTGTGTCTGAATATAAAGGGTATATTCAACAGCTGCTTCCACACATAGTATTTAATCACACAAACCTGCATCTTATTCACTAACTACCTGCAGTCCAGTTTAACCAGCACTATCTGCTCTCAAACAGCCCTCATGTGTAAAGAAAACATCACATTTTTGGCATAAACACAGCTCCCTGTGCAGATTTGCTTTTTAAGCCTCATTCACAACAGCAGTATTTGCGCACATTCTCCATTGCAGCAGTAATTAATGAAAATGATGGAGGAACATTATAACTGCAGGCATTTGAGAGTGAATTCAGGTGTCTGGATGGCAGTGGTGGACGTCTGCTGTATCTCAGTACATCAGCTCATGGAAATCTGCTGTCCCTCTCTAACCAGCCTGTAAGATAACAACTGCACATACTAATGGAATGGCTTCCTGATTCACAATATTCCTGTAGTGAATATGGCATTGAAACAATGCAGGCAGTGTGTTTATTTATACAAAAGCACGGCCTGTAACACAGACAGGATTTAAAGTGACAGACTAAAAGTCTTTTTACTGACACATCAAAAAGAAACAGATGGGCAGTCGTGCTCCATCAGAGAAGACAGACAGGTGAGGAGGTCAACACTTCCCTCAGTAACAGCTAACATTTGTTCACTGCAGCACTCGTCAGTAACTGTGTTTGTGTCTGTGGGAGACTCAACATGGGAAACCACTCCTGGCCTCCGGCAGGTCTGTATTCAGGGAGGGTGAGAGAGAATGTGTGTGTGTGTTTGTGTGCTTCTGCTCAGACAGAACTCCTGCAGATGGACCTGATGTCTCCTCAGATGAGTCATGGAGCTTCAGTCACCCTCAGATGCTGGCAGGTCTGTCTGTCACCGCAGACACTGGGTTTATGTGTAATGACTACAGCCCAGGCTGAGGTGCTGTGTGGTCTTATAAATTCACTCAAAAGATAAGAGACAGCAATTATAAATGCTTGACTAAGAATAACAGATAAACAGAATAGAGGAATGTAGAAAGATGAATTTAATGAAAACATTTCCAGGACACACTTCACACCAAAATCAAGAGATAAGCAAGATACTTAAAAAAAAAAAAAAAAAAAAAAAAAAACTTTAATTTAATGCATTATGTCCACAATTTCTCACTACTAGTTTCTTTTGTTGTCATTTCCAGGTATCTGAATCTTATCAAAAAGCTACACTGTTTTGTGCTATGCATTAACACTTTAAATACTGATTCAAAATACATGTTTTTGTTCACCTGCTGGCTGAATTTTGGCTGGACACAAAATGTTCAGCACTGACACCAAACCACTTGTCATCTGTGAGTAATTTCAGTACAACTGAAAGTCAATACATCCTGACCCATATTAGCTCGGTTTCCTTTAACCCTTTTGTGTCTGCTGTGATTCTTTGTGCACGGTTGCGAACGCTTCTCATAACACCTGTATGATGAAAAGCTCACCTGCAGGCCTGTGTAAGTGAGACCACCAACATGGACCATATGTTATGACAGACCTACCACGGGTTATATTACCTGTGAGACAATAAAACCCAAAACCTTCATTACATGATGATGTAAGGCGTCCAGAAACACAATAAGTTACCTCTAATGACCGAGTCATTAGTTATTGTATGAAACACAGGATATGAATACAAAAAATAGAGTTATTGCCCTTACAATAAGTTACCATGGCAACCAGTTTACATGTATATTGTTTGCTGAATTGGAGGAACTAAGTATTTTTGGCCACTGGCATCAGAAGCACAAACTGGTCTGAAAGATTTTTAGACTCACCCCACATTCATTTATTATGACTTTACAACAGTAACAAGAGTTTAACATGTTCGGGTGGTTGCCAGGGCGTTGCTATGCTGTTTTGAGTCGTCATTTACCAGCTCAGATCAGCAGAGGCCAAACCTTCATGGTGTTGAGATGTGGCTGGACTGCTTCAGTATAAATCTATGGGGTTTAATTGTGCGACGGGTGTGAACCCACAGCCTCCTCAACCAGCAGCAGCTCGTTCATTTACTTAAGAAACAACGCGCTGTCACAAACCTTAATAAAAGTCCTATAAACTCGACTTACTGCAGTCACTTTAGTGTTCTGACTTAAGTACAATGATCATTAACACTCGGTAACACACTGAGGGACAAACTTTAATCTGATAATGAATCTGATAATGAATCTGATAATGCACCGCCCCCTGCTGTCTGCAACACACACTGATTCAAATATAAAATAATATCAGCAGATCCTGAAGTAACTGCAGCATATGTGTATTACACTGCAAGATAAAGCAAAACTCATTCAGTGTGACTTGTGAAAATAGAGCAAACTTTCACAATTCAACAAAAGCACAGTTGTGTATTTATCTCTGTGGACACAAAGCGAAAATAAACCAAATCATTTGTAAGCAGTATTACAGAAACAGGCACCACAGTGCATTAAATCCGGACACGCATTCTTTAAAACTCCACCTCAAAGAAGAAAAAACAGATAAACATTCGCAGTCTTCATCAATCACATTTCAGTCGTGGTGCTGTGGTTCAACATGGCGCTAGCAACACCAGGGTCATGGGTTCAATGTACAGAACAAATGCATTAATGTTTTGTATGTATAATACACAAGTACTGCACTTCATATATCATTCATTTAAACAGTTTTCTTACGATGACCTTAATGTGTACTGTGCTATTCATAACTGAGGGAGGAACTTAATCTTGATTCTGCTGACAAGCTAAAATACATGTTTTTTCTATTGCTATCATCACTAGTGTGTACTGACTGGTTGCTAGGGTGTTCTGCTAGTTTAGAGAACGTTGCTAGGTGGTATTGTTGTGCTTAACCTTCAATTCCTTATAAGGTCAGCTGACGAAAAGAAAAACAAATGTGTAGTTTCTATAAATTAGCTCAGACATCTAGCACAAGTTTGGATGAACATTCATCGGTTACAACCTCCATTCATAGAGTCATCTATATGTCTCAAATATTAATACTCTTTTCCCATAATCTCTATCATAAAGATTTTATCAACAAAAACACTTCACCTTTAAAAAATCCAGGCCAAGAGAGTCCACAGTGTGGCAATCAAAATTGCCTGTGTTTTTTTAACTAGTTCAGTAAAATGTCATCTTCAAGATAAGGCTCATCTAAAGCCTGTTGTAAACCCATCCCTGCTCTTTTAGACCTAGTTATCTACCCTCCCCTTCTTTACCACCACTGTTGGCTAGTTGCTTTTGGCCATGCTTTTGGTCTTCAGCTCAGCCAGCTTGCTGGTGACAAAGTTCCACTTGAAGGTGGGTGTGTCCTCACTTCCTCCTCCTAGTGTTGCATACTTGGAGAAACTGTTGCCTGTGCTGCCAGCTTCACCCTCACCTCCATCACTTTCCTGCCCAGCCTGATTTTCTCCATCTTCTCCCCTCCCTCCAGACTCATTCTCCGTCTCCTGGCTGCCATCGTCTCCTTCCTCCATCCTTGAGGCACCCGCTGCCTCCGCTTGTCTCATCGCAGATGTTTGGTGCCATTTAGTCGCAAAATTATCCCAGAAGCCAGTGCTGCGTTTGCTGGGCCGCGGAGGCTCTTCAGGCTTCACTGCCAGTGGACTGCACACATGACACATGAAGTATAGAAAGAGAAAACCATGATGTCATCCATTAAGTTTCAGTGTGACTCTGTAGAGTTTTACTGCATTCTACTCAAATTCAGTTAAAATAATTACACTTGATTTTGGAAGTAGTTGTTTCTGTATTCAGATGACAGATTTTTTAATCATTATATAAATCACAGATACTTCCTTATAGTACAGTAGATGTTTCAACTCAGTTTTAATAAGTGAATCTTTTGAACTGAGGAGGAAGTTTTGATTTCTGTAGGTACAGTACACATTTACAGTACAATGAAGTGTAATCTCAGAAGATAAATGTTCTGACCTGTCTAAATGTCAGTTTGACGGTCTCTGTCTGATACTCACTGATCTGCAGCGGGCTGGTTCTCTGCCTCCAGAAGCTGGTGTTCATCATCTCTGTTGAAGAGGCCAGAAACACTCCTCCAGCCCTTCACTCCTGCCCCCTGCATCTGAGGAGAAACATCACGGCTGTATGAGAATGATACACTGCAAGCATGCTACAGTTAGAACCCACGTCATACTGACTCCTACTAGGATATATATTTCTATACGATTCAACAGTTTTACCAAAGTTAACAGAATGACACCAAGTTCAACAGCAGAGTGTTATGTGTCTTACTCGCTTGGCCAGCTGAGACACTGCACTGGGTCCTTCATCCTGCGGTACTGGAGTCATTTCTTCAGCCACATCACTGACCTGCAGCACAAACATTCACAGTTATTATAACAGATACTGTTCTAGTGATTCATGAGTCGACATAAAGGTTTTGTCTCCCTCTTGTGGTGAAACTACACCTTGATCTAATGTCCAACTATTTAAATAAAACTGGTACATGCATTATATACAAATATTATTTTGTTATATATTCCTAAATTATTGTATTATTTATGTTATAAATTGCATACAATTCAAATAATTCTAGCATGTTACATTAATAATGTAATGTGCAATTTCTCTATACATTTTCTATACGTTTCTATACATTTTGAAGACGTTTTGGCTGCTTTATGTACTGTCTTTTGTCATTGTTCTGTGTTTGTAAGCTATGGAAACAGATAGAAGTCAGAGACAGACGAGAACTGCGAGGAATCTGCCAGTAGTCCATACACTCCCTAGTGTGTTATCTGTCTGGAATCAGTCAGTGGAATGTCGTCCTAATCCTTCCATAGTCAAACTCTGGTCCAGTTACAGTGCCTTTGAAAACTGGGTCAAGGTTTCCCTTGATCAGGCCCTTGAAAAATAAATATTAAATGTTTGGATGATTCCTAAAACAGCATTCATTTAAAAATGTGTGCTTGTCTTAAAGAAACACATGAGAAGTGTCCTGTGTGTGAAACTTTGTTTTAGAACTGATTTTTAGAACTCAGAATATGAAAATGATCCTGAAAGATCCAACAAGATGTTTTTCTCAGACCTCTACTTGTCATCACTACAGCTGAAGAAAAGCCCACAGTGAGAGTTTTAAAACCCGAAAGATATTCTGGATATTCTGTTTGATGTTCTGTTGGGTGAAACTGCGTGTTCTACAAAATCTTGATTTTGTTTTATATTATGCTGGAATCCCCTGAAGAAAATGGGTTTCAACAGTATCATTTTGGTTTGGTTTCAATTGGAATTATACACAGAATTTGAGGATACCAGAGAGTTCTTTGTCTTTACGTATTATTTAAATGTTTAATATTTTATTTAATTGATACTTGAAAATTATGTTTCTTAAAAGTTTCTGATACTCATGGACAGCACAAGCTAAATACTCTCTCACCTCGAAGGGCAGTGTTGAGCTTTACAGGTTATTTACTATAAAGATTTTCCAAAAACCACACAGTTAATAAATTCAAAGTTGTCCATAGTGGCTGTTTAAAGTTGCTCTCATGCTGGTCGGTTTACCTCCTCCACTGGGTCCTCCTCCATGTCTGGGTTGAGAGTCTTCATCACCTTACTCTTATAGACTTTCCACAGTGGGTTCATGATGGACACCTTCAAGAAATCCTCAATGTGTGCAAATTTTCATAAAAATACCCCAAACTGTCACTCAAATACCATCGACACACTTCTGGTCTTAGTTTGGATCTAAAGAGCTTTATAAATATTCCTCTTCCATCTGCTGAGGCATAAAGAACAGATGATGTAAGATGACATCCAGCTTTAGTGTAAAATGAAAACTAGCATCTGCTCAGTGTTGTCTGCTGTCACTTTAATAAAACTTTGATAAACGTGTGCTAGTGAAGTCCTTAATTCCAGTGAGAACGAGCAGATGAAAGAGGCTCTCACAGCAGAACACTGACACAGCTCAGAACTCCAGCACTGTTACCTGGAAACAGGTGTGAGTTTCCTACTGAATATTTCAGTCAGCTCCTCTAGTAGTTGAGCCGTCATTGTTGGTTTCTGTAAGAAGTGCAGGACATGTAACACTAACCGCATGAACATATATAGATCCCAAAGAGGTCAAACTCTGAGGACATTTACAGTAGCAATGTTCACAGAGATAATATTGATCAAAACAGACTAGAATTATTTCCATAATAATAACTGAGCAGATGTTTCGTTTTGACAGTGGGACAGCCAACCAATATAATGAAAATAATAAAAAAACAAAGATCATTGTATTTATACAAAAAAAGATTATACAAAATTTGTCCAGATTATAAAAGGTCTGGATGTGTTACACTGACAAGAATTTGGGAGAATTTGTCTTTAATTGGCTGAATGCCCACATGATGTACACAAATGCATTGAAAAACATTAAAAAGAAAAACCTTAATGACAATGAAAGATGCCCTATAAAAAGGCCCCTAACTTTACTTTCATAATTACTGTAGTGGCCACTGTTAGTTATAAAATCCAGCTTACTGAATGAAAATGTTGTGTCATTTCACCTGACACATTGGTTTCCTGTAGCTGGTTTCATAGTAACCTGATCCAGAGAGGATGGTGAAATATCTGGAAACAGACATTATTAAAAATGTACACATCTGAGGTGTCACTTACGTCCGGAACATTGATGATTGTTCTGCTCTATACTTGGTGATTTATAGCTTGTGTATTGCTGTTTCAGATGTGTTTTTACACTTATTGATTCATACAGCCTGAGACGCACATATGTATTGCATGAAAGTCTCATTCCAGTCTCATTCCATCTAACAAAAATTCCACATTTTCTGATCCAGGCTGTAACATTTGAAACCTTTGCTGTATTTTGGAGAGACTGCACAGATGCAGTTCTGGCAGGTCTCTCTGAAAACATGTGCTGCATTAGGTTTCACTGGTTTCTATTATTCAGAAGACTCTGGCATGGCTATTCATGCCTTGGAACCAAATCCCTCTTCTGTCGCAAACAGATCAACCAATCACAACAACAGCCCAGAAATGACATAGACTCACAAACTGTTGAACATTAAACAATGTCTTTGAAGTTACAGAGACATTGTAATAGATAATAGAGCACAAGCTCTTTGCTATTTCATGTTTAAAAGCTTCTTCGGCCCTGGCATAGCTTGTGAATTGCAGTGAGGTTTAAGCACTCCACAGGACTGGGCATGTTTGCCTGAACAGTGAAAGACTCTGCGTGTGCAAACTTGTTTGAAAATGGTGATTCATTTTCCATTTTAGTTTGGTTCTGCTAATGGAGAAGAAATTACACAAGGATTTTCACATAGCAGGATATGCTTCACCTGTCTTGAATGAAAGTAAATATTTTACAATGTTTTAAATCTTTGTTTGGGTTTATTAGATCCCATGAAATAAAAATTATTTTTGCTTTAAAAATGATTATTGCTTTTAGTTATCATCTGTTTGAGGTCATGATAACAATCAAAGCTGCTTAAAGGCAAGCCTACAATCATGACTACAAAACTCGTAACGCAGGAAGGAGACCAGAGGCTGTTATTTTTGATAGAGAATAGAGAAGCTTCCCTATGCTGCACAAACTACCTGTGTGAGGAAACAGCAAATCATTAATAAATCACCAGCCTTGTCCAGTAATCTTCAACATGTTTTACATCAAACAATACCCGTGTTGGGAACTGGTTTTACTATGATTAAGATGCTGTTTTGTAACAGAAGGCAGAGCAGGGAATGTTGCAACAGGTAGGACTCATTTACAACACCACCACCAGCAAACATGTGATATTACTATTTATTAATTAATACTGTGTAATATTATAACATTGTATATGGTCAAAAGTACATAAAAGACATCAATGTTTTCTTTTGGCTTCAGAATGTCCCAGTTAAAATAAGACTTGAAATGTAATGACTTATATCACTGCTGTGCCCAGTGAAGCTGTTTTAAAACGTAATCTTATATTGTGGCATGAAACTAAACGTGCGCCGTAAACTGTAATTGACTGTCGTAAAACTGAACGCGCGCCACTGACGTCATTGTCACTACTGATTGGCTGATGTTCCTCACGTCATGATTTCTTCAATGGCAGACTAGCTGCGTTTTCTGTCTCGCAGTGTTAACAGTGTTACTCTCTGATAACAATAAAGATTCACAGTCATGAAAATCCGAGTACGCGTCCGACGCGTCAGAAATCCGCAGTACGCGTCCGTCGCTGCGGCGTCCGGTCGCGTCCCACAATGCACCGCGAGCGCGTGACGCGCCCGTGATGTCGTCAATACACCGGCAGGGCAGAGACCCGAACACGTCTCGATGAGAAAGTGCGAACTGTGCCACACGAACACAGGCTTCAGATCAGTGAGATCACTGCAGCGGTGAAACTGTCACTTAAAACGTCAGAGAACCCTGCTGCTCTTCTGCAGCAGAGGGTTCAGCAGAGGGTTCTCAACACGATCTGCTGACCCGTGTAAGATGGTGTAAGATGGTGTAAGATGAAGACCTCTTCACCACATCATGATTAATGGGAAGATGTTTGTTGTGGGTGTGTGAAGTGGCCCGGCTGAGTGTGAGACACCAGCTTTAAATGACATCCCAGCCCTGACTTCAAGCCTGTTCTGGATTGTGTCTTGGCTATAGTGTTGTTGTGATGGCCCTTCTTTTCTGAGAAACTACATTTTTGCCAACAGTGGAAAACGTCCTTCAGTTGACGGGGTGTGTGGAAGTTAATGCCATGGCTGTTATGAGAGTGTTCAGGTGCAGCTCTTCAAAGCCATGGGTATCATCAGCATGACCAGTGTGTAATAAAAACAATATATTACATCCCTGTTTTCAGCCCTGATGTCAAATGAACCTGATCTCAGTTTTTTAGAATGACTATGCGTTTGTCATCCATGTATGAATTCACAGCATTGGTGAGTGTTTCTGAGGAACTACGAGGAGTTGTTGAGACCAGTAGGTCATCTTGAGTCTTTTGTAAGCTGTATGACAAAACCTGACACATTCTGAGTCCAATTGAACTCGGTTTTGAAATCTGATGAGTCAGGAGTTTGGCTTCAAGTCAACACATTCAGTGCTGATGCATTACTCGCATCCAGATAACACCATCCCTACCTACAGCCAGCTGTGCTGTCATGGTAACAAACCTCACGATCACATGCAAGATGATTCAGAGATAAAGTTGTATTTGATTTATGTTGTCCCTACTTTAATAGTAAATAAATGTTTTAATCTAATGATATGTTGAACTGATTGTGACTGAAGGGTGAGGTCAGGTCATTTTTTACAATGCAGGAGGGCTGGAACTGAATTACAACTATTGTTTAACTACTATTAATATTAGTATTGTATAACTACTATTTAATACTGTAAACTCCATCTGTTTGTGGTTTTCTCCTGTTGTTTGTTGCTTAGTTTGTAGAAATGGAATCTTTGTCTGCAGCAAACACACAATTCTTTCTCAATCTGTTCAAGAAGATCAGTGGGGAGAAAACAGTGATGACTCCAGTGCAAACAGACTCCATTTTACAACAACAGACATATATTAACATGATTGTCTTACCCAGCTGGAGAAGACACTGACCTATGAGAAGCTCTTGGAGTGGACCAAACCTGACAAGATGAGTCTACAGGAAGTTCAGATATCTCTACCCAAATTCAAGCTGGAAGAAACCTATGACATGAAGAGTCTGCTACAGGGTCTGGGAATGGTGGATGTTTTTGATGAGGGGAAGGCAAACTTCTCAGGCATGTCCTCCAACAACGATCTGGTGCTGTCTAAGGTCATTCATAAATCCTTTGTTGATGTCAATGAAGAAGGAACAGAAGCAGCTGCAGCTACTGCTGCTGTTGTAATGACCAGAAGTTTACAGCTTCCACAGATCTTTAATGCTGACCACCCCTTCCTGTTCTTCATCCGACACAATCCCACCAACAGCATTCTGTTTTATGGACGCTTCTGCTCTCCTTGAGATCCTCCTGCTGATCTTCTGGAATGTTTAGTTGCTTGAATGTTCAGATTTGGTTTTGAATGATAATTTTAGATTGGGGTTATGGGCACTGCATCTGTTATGTAATCAAAGGTTTCGGGGATAAGGTAAGAACTTTAGGTTCGTATGCTGTTTTCTGTATGCGATAAAGGTTCAGTTGAACCCATTGTTGTCTTTGGAAAATAGTTTGATTCATGAAAAAGGAGTCTGATAAACCAAATGTGTTATTTTCAATTCATCCGACTTCAAACACAAGCACATAAAAGCAGCAGCTCATGCTGTCCTGTTACAGTCTGTGAGCGGCATTAAACATCAACACTTTGTGTTTGTGTTTTACACGGAACAGCAGCGGTCACAGACGCAGTTACTGGACTGAGCCGCTTTATTTTGCTTTATTTCTCAGTCAAAATAACCAACAATCTTGTGTCGCTATAATGAAAACACACGGTGTTATTCTTCAGTGTAAGAGCGTCAAATAGCGCCAGTAATGTTTGACTGAAACGTCTCTGAAATAAAGCACATTAAAGCACAATCCGCTTTCTGAAGAGGTTTCGCTGCTAATGTGCACAGAAATCAAATGCGCCTCGAGAAGTTGAACGCGCGCGGTAAGCTGTGTGAATCAACCAATCGCGTTACTGTGCGCGCAGTGCATTGTGGGAGTTGTAGTTAGCACCGCCGAGCCTATTTTTATGTATTATGTTAGTTTCCACCTGCAGAGAACAGCCTTAACAAAGCGCATAACAACACATACAGGGCGAAAGTAATTTATGAATCTTTCACCGTGTTTGTGTGAGCATGACTTCCACTGAAGAACTGAAAACGCATTCATCTTCATCAAAACGTGCCATTAAAAGTGTGTAAAAAATCATATACAAAATAACTGTTTATGTGTACGGGAGGAGCTGCTTATTTTATTACATGGCCATTAAAAAGAAAAACTGATGCATTGATGAATGAATGATTTATTTTGTTTGTAATGGGTATTCATTGATGCCATATATTCTGTCTATTTTTAATGGGTTAATTTTTAATGATGATAGAAATGCAGTTTGAATGTTCACACACGTTTGATTTTAATAATCTTAATTCTTTTCTTCCTTCGGTTCAGTGATAACCTGTACAGGATTTTGTAAAGAACACAAAGCTGGAAAATGACTGAACTGTTAACACTGACCCACACACATTACCAAACATTCCCAAACTTACCTTGAACAACCCCATCACCTGACTGGGGTGTGTTCAGCACAAAGCAGAGTGAATATGACATATTGTATTTACAGGAGCGAGAAGACGGTTTAAGCTTCAAATCTATCAAAATGAATCTGGTTTGGCAGCCCTGATGTCATATCACGGCAGAATATAATCCTGGCTATAAAATGTGATTGATTCTTGATGTGTTTATACTTGTTTAAACTAAAACCAGTGTAACAGTCAGAAAACAAAGATCTCTGCTTATCAAGTATGGTGGTGATAACATCTTGCTTACACACTTAAATGTCAACTTCATACTCTCACAACTAAAACAACTCACACCTGTTTTATCTGTTTAACCCATTTAAGATTAACCCACTAGATTTTTATTGCCGATGACAGCCTGGCTGTAACTGCTGTTAAATTCGGTTTACATTCACATATTGAATGGCTCAGACATCTGCAGTTATGTGGATATTCACAAGAGTTGTTTTTGACATACAGCAGGTACCTCAAGGGTGATTGTTTGCACACAGAAATGACATGAATGTGGGGTGCTAGTGTGGATACAGTGAGGATGAATGTTTGCTCCGTGCTGGGCAGAGTTTTCCGATGACAACATTCCTTTATCATGAGACGGTGTTGTAGGGCGAGGCATCGTTCTTTTGCAACAACACCCACGACACTCAACTCATTCAGCTGTGACACAGGAACACTTTATTCATTCTGCTGAATATTGTAGGTAACGCTTGTGTTTCATTCCTCTGTTTGTTATGTACTTCATGCAGTTTAGACTGTTCGATACAGTCAATGTATTTATTGATTTATTGATTTTGGTTTTGATTATGCATACTGCAAAAAGGTAACATACCAAAATAACATTTGTGTTAATTTTTTTATTTAAAGTGCACTATACTGATTATAGAATTTCAGTCTCTCTCAATGTCTCATTCTGTCTCCTGCTTTTTTCAGTTTGTAGAAATGGAGTCTTTGTCTGCAGCAAACACACAATTCTCTCTCAATCTGTTCAAGAAGATCAGTGAGGAGAAAACAGGAAATGTCTTCTACTCTCCTCTCAGCATCTCCTCTGCTCTGGCCATGGTGTCACTTGGTGCCAAAGGAAACACACAAGCTCAGATCTTACAGGTGATGTCACACTGTCTGAATTTCTGCACTGTTATGGCATTTTCTCTGTGATGGACAGGACTGGTGAGTGATCAGGAATGACAGAATGTTCTGCGTTCTCTTTATTATCAGACTGTGACAGGGTTCTGAACAGGAATAGGTGTAGTTAAAGTGTAAATGTGGACTGATATTTGTCTGAAAGTATTCATCTGAGAGGAAGTTTTTAAGTTCTGAAAGTTACAGTATGATTTATGGTACAGTAAACTCTTGTTATCATGACCTGATCCCTTTGAAGAGCAACATCTCACAACACAGCAGGTTTCAGAGACAATGAAACTACAACCAGAGAGTCAGTACAGTATTTTACTGTATTTCTGATGTGACAATGGTGTGTTTTCCTGTAGCTCTGAGCTCTGTTTGTGCAAGTTCAGACACCCTACCATGATCTTTTGTTGCCATTGATTTACCTGAAGGGCAGGACACAGCAAAAAATAGGTCTCAAACTGGGTTTGGTCTTTTAACTTCTTATTACAGTAAAGTTGTAGGTTTGGTTTTAACACGGTGATGGGGCAGACAGATTATACAGATGCACTGCTCCATATATAAATCAGAATAAAAACAGAATTCTGCAGTTTTTAGCTGATTAATCTGAAGGGTATATAAACAGGTTGTCACAGTATGTAGCATAAGACTGCCCATTTCTGATGTCTTCCTGCCCTAACACAAGGAAAGGTATGTAACACAAGGAGTGTTTCTTAACAGCTTCTAAATAGAATCAGGAGTGTTAGATTAGGGATACATGTGAAAGGTGTAGTGTTGGGGAACTCCGGGATCAGGACTGGGAAATGCTAAGTTAGAATGTGAGCGGAATACATTTCTTTGTAATTGGTCTCCATAATCATACTTGCATAAAACATCAAACTGAACTGAACATGTATTCAGTTCACAATTTAATACACATTTATTGAATATGCATTCACAATAGATTAATATAACTTCACTGTTTGAATAACTCAAGCATCTATGAATTCTTCCATCAACGCTGGTGCAGGTGCTGGGTCTTAACAAGCTTGTCAAAACTGACACTGCTCCTGCAGCATCTGCAGGCGTCTGCTCCAAGAGTCAGTGTGAACCTCCAATGATGCAGCAGGCCCAGAAGCCCCTGATCCCCTCCTTCTTCAAGGTTCAGTGTGAACACCTACATAACACATTAACCTCATGACTTTACAGCAGCAGTAACAGTGTTTGTGGATCTGCTGTAATCTGGGATTGTTTATTTGTGTTTTTCTATAGTAGATATTATGCGTCTCAGTGTTACTATATATTTTAATTTGTTGATGTAAACAGAAATTTCAGCCAACACCTGTGAGCAAGACTGAAGACCATATTCACTCCAGCTATAACAAACTCATGAGTGAGTTAAACAAACCAGGAGTCCCATATGTGCTGAGTCTTGCCAATCGTCTCTATGGAGAGCACACGTACCGCTTTGATGACGTAAGATTAATTTAGACATTTAAGTAGATCTCACTCGTTCTCAGCTCTGATGTGTTTCTCACCTCAGTTGATTTTACTGTGTTAAAGAAATTTCTTAGTGACTCAAAAGGATATTACCAGGCTGGACTGGAGGCTGTCGACTTCATAAAAAATGCAGAAGCTGCTCGTGTTAATATTAACAACTGGGTGGAGAAAAAAACACAAGGTTAAAAACCAACATGAACCTTTATTAAAGTTACTGTACACTCTCAAAATTCAAGGTTCCATAATAGTTTCTTGCAATGAAGTTTATGAAAGTTAATTATTAAATATCTATTTGTATCACAGGGAAGATCAAGGATTTGTTGAAACAGGGAGTCGTCAATGGCTTGACACGTTTGGTTTTGGTAAATGCCATCTACTTCAAGGGTAACTGGGAGAAAAAATTCCATACGGAAGCCACAGTTGAGCAGCAGTTTAGACTGAACAAGGTGAGATTCCATGTTTCTCGTGTTCTTTATGTGAAGAACAGTATGTAGAAACATCTGATTGTTACTGCAGGCAACAGTCATGAGACAAAAGGAGTTGTAACATGTTTCCATGTTTGACAGAATCAAACTAAGCCAGTGAAGATGATGAATCAGAAGTCAAAGTTTCCTCTGACCTTTATCCAAGAGGTCAACAGTCAGATTAGTGGAGCTGCCGTATGTTGGGAAGAATCTGAGCATGCTAATCATCCTTCCAAATCAAATTGAAGATGACACCACTGGACTTCAGAAGGTGAGATTTGACTCCAGTGCAAACAGACTCCATTTTACAACAACAGACATATATTAACATGATTGTCTTACCCAGCTGGAGAAGACACTGACCTATGAGAAGCTCTTGGAGTGGACCAAACCTGACAAGATGAGTCTACAGGAAGTTCAGATATCTCTTCCCAAATTCAAGCTGGAAGAAACCTATGACATGAAGAGTCTGCTACAGGGTCTGGGAATGGTGGATGCTTTTGATGAGGGGAAGGCAAACTTCTCAGGCATGTCCTCCAACAACGATCTGGTGCTGTCTAAGGTCATTCATAAATCCTTTGTTGATGTCAATGAAGAAGGAACAGAAGCAGCTGCAGCTACTGCTGCTGTTGTAATGACCAGAAGTTTACAGCTTCCACAGATCTTTAATGCTGACCACCCCTTCCTGTTCTTCATCCGACACAATCCCACCAACAGCATTCTGTTTTATGGACGCTTCTGCTCTCCTTGAGCACCTCCTGCTGAAGACACCAGCCTGGAGAGTTCAGCTGCTGAAGGTTCGGATGTGATTAGGGTGACTGGGGAAGTCAGGGACAACTGTAACATTTTCCTGTAACTTACAGAGTATTAAAAATCTGTCTGCTTTCATCAGGTTTTAGAAACATATGTATGCCAGCTGTATTAACAGTAATATTTAAATAGTCACACTGAAAGAGATTTCTCAGATATTCATGAATATAATGTCACACTAAAACTGTGAGTGGAAGCTAAATTTATTTTCTGAAGTTTGGTCAAGTCTATTTACTAAACTATGAATCTTAACAGTCTTTAACTACATGTTTTAAAGATTCAATCTTGTAATTAAGACATGCAATTTTGTTTGATGTAATGAATGTGTGTTGCAGTTGCTTTCAGACTCCCCTAAAGACAGAAAGATAATTCTAGATTAAAGAGCTGCAGTTAGAGACTGGCCACTATATCTCTTATTAAATCAAAGGTTTTCATTTAAAAGAAGTAAATCTGGAGTAACATTTCTGTATGTACAAAATAAAGAACACAATTATTAAATAAACTCAAACCTGTGTTCTGTCTGCTTCCCTGGTTATTCAGGCAGGTTGTAATACGGAAGAAAAACAGAAGCGGTTTCCACCAGAAAGCTCTCTTTCCATTTGTGCACTCTTTAAAATATTTTTTCTTTTAATTGACATCTATTGCAACTTAATCCGAACAATCTGTGTTTTGATTTAAGAAACAAAATACATGTTGGATCCACTGCAGAGGCCCAGAGCGCTACAATCGCATCCTCACCAGCAGGTGGCGACAGAACTCTGCTTATAAATCGCGTCTGTGCGTGTAGAACAAAATGTACCAACAGCTGAAGCCGTGCTTTTAATGCAGCCACAACCATTACTCAACAATATGTACATTTATATTAACATGATCAAGGTTATATCGGTGTGCATTGTGTGTATGAGTGATGTTATGTAGGTAGTTTTGCCGCTTCATCACTGATCTGTCTGTGTGAGTGATAAATGACACGATGTGCATCCCGCTGAGACAGGCCCCATGCCCAGCTGTCCCCTGCAGCCATGAGCTGCTGGGCTTCTGCACTTGATATATGTATATATATATATATATATATATATATATATATTTATGTATGTACACTGGCTGTTGGCAGTACAGGGTGTTCCCTCTCCAAATAGACGTTTCAAAAACAATATGACCTTTAAGAATCCAAACACTTCGACCTTCTCTCAGAAAAAGCAATGCAAACTTCCCAGTTCATAACTTTCCTGTTAAAACTGATTTTCCAAAATCCCATTTGATGAAGAGAAAATGAGTAAGGAATAAACTTCTTGGTTTTCTTGGATTTCATGGTTGGAAAATCATGATTTCAATGAGATCAACACTGTTACTCAGCAGGAAAGGGGTTGTTGTGAATCACAACACAGAATATCTATGTTATGTAAACTACAGGTGTGTGCATATATAGAGCAGAGCAGACAGAGCTTGTGTGTAACACACATCAGCATACAGTACACACTCAGTTACAGAGTCCTGTTGCAGGTTTGATCTTTAACCTCAGTCCCCCTCACCTCCCCAGACACACTGAACTGGAGCTGCTCTGTGTTCAGCACTGCACCGGCTCACATACTCCAGTGCTTCCACATTACCACCATTAAATGGGTCGCAGGCCTGTTCTGATGGGCCCATGAAACTGAGGTGAACGTATGATCACTAAAACTAAGTTCCAAACCTGCTGTTCACTAGGAACAAATGCCATGACTCAGAATATGTGCTAAATCTGCAGGGCAGGTCACATGACCTATAAAAACAAAGAGGTATTCTCACTGAGAGCCAAGAAGAACCTCAGCCAGAGTAACCGTGACTCTCAATGCTCTGTTAACGGATAGGACATCACACATGTTTACAAAGGTAAGTCAGAGCCATAAACACATCATTCATGTTACATAAGCAACATTTGACCTCTCGTATAACATATTGTAATCTGACTCCCACCATAAGAGGTTCTCGACCAATCGTCATGTCACTGTGGCATGTACAAACAAACCCTAAATAACAAGCCCAACCCCCTTAATCTATACACAAGAGCATTTCTCAAATGTATCACCACACTGCCATCAGTAAAGTGCTCATTGTGCTCTCAGCAGTGAATTCAGTGTTTAAAATCAACATTTCTCATCATGGAACCGTTGACTGAACTCCTCACACTCTTCACACCACGTCCTGTGAGGCTGCATAAAATGCTGCTCTATAATTTGGCCAAATGGTGTGTTAGAAGGCAGTGAAATGTACCTATAATGCCTCAAATGAAGTGAGCTCACTAGATTTTGCAAGTGTAGTGAAGTAGTTTAGCTAGTATGCAGGATTTCCAAGTGCCCACTGGGGGCTCAAGCAATATTACAGGAACTCTGTAACTGCATGTGTTTGTATTACCCCCACCCTGTTCATGAGAACTGGTTCAAACTGGCTCTAGAACAGTTACTCTGCAAGTTTTCCTGCATGTTTGAACTCACTTCATTACTGAATCTCTCAGTAATACATATAGACACACACATACAATCTTATGCTTGGAGCAGTGGGTGATATATCTGTATACTCGTGTGCACACACAAAATAAATAACCAGAACACTGTCTGAGACTGATCTGCAACAGAAATGACCTCGTGTCTCCCTAGAACCTCTGCACTAAAGAAAGTAACACCACACACATTACATAACTCATCTCTTGACATCAGTATGCTTTCTGGGGGTATTAAAAAGAAATGTTATAATCTAAGCAGTCATTTTCAAGCACTTTTTACATTTATATTAAGTTAATTTTGTATACAGCAAAAACAGCTGTTGAAAAATAAATTAATGAAATAATATATTTAATGAGGTTTGTGTTTAAAACAAGTCAAGTCAAGGACAAAATACAAATTCAAGATTTCCTGAAACCAGTATATGATATATGATACATCTTATCAACTTTTGCACCTCATGTTGAAATATTTTGAATGAAAAACCAAATGAAGATTAAAGAACAGAGTTTTGTAGCGTACAGAAGCAGCATAACATAAGCACTGTTCTCAGACCTGTTATGTTCATACAGTGGAATGAATACAAATGCCAATCCAGAACAGATGTATGTACATTTTATGTAACTGTCACGTGACCTTATCTAGCCAATCAAACGCAACTGCCACATTTATCTGTTGTCACTATGATAAAGCAAAACAAACTCTTGTTCCGTTCCATTTCAGATCAACATTTGTGACACACACGTGTTGACCAGCAGAAGAGGTGACACCTCACAGATGCAGAGAATGAACGTTTGGAAATAAAAATCTCTCAAATAACTCAGAAACAACTCAAACCGTTGTTTCTGTCTTCTTGTGCCAGTCACAGGTCTGGATCAGTCTCCACAGGCCTGTATGTTTTCACCTGAACTCAGATATCCTCAGAGACCTGTTCCTTCACAAAATGATCTAGCGGTCAGATGTCACTCACTGCACTGTTGATGAATTGCCGGGGTGTTGACTGCACATGTCATGGCTTGATAGTTTCATAGCAGTAATTATAGTGCTGCCATGCAAATCTTTGAGCAACACGTTGGCTACATAACTTTTCATTGAAAGAGGTTGTTTCTGAGTTCTTGATTAGGAATAATTGTTAGGGCTTCAAATGCAAACGAATGTGGTTCAGACTTTGTGCTGAAGTGCTTTGCATGAATAAAACAGTTTGGATGGGACACATGAAAGGACTTCAGTTATGACACATTCATGTGCTGAAGAAGTGACCAGACATCCCGGTTTCCTCGTTTTTGTGTGTGTGTACTGGACCCGCACAGTAAAACAATGTGGCAAGAGAAAGATGGTGTTGTTCATTTTGACTGACAGATGGCGCTGCTCGCTATAGTGACCTGAAGTTTTTTACCTCAATTCATCAATTACTGGTTCAAGTAACAATATAGAAGAATAAACTACAAAACACCAGCATCAACACCTGATAACATCTGATGACATAAACATTTGCGTCACGTCCGGCTGTTTATGAGTGTTGTATGTTGTATGTCCGGCTGTTTATGAGTGTTGTATGTCCGGCTGTTTATGAGTGTTGTATGTTGTATGTCTGGCTGTTTATGAGTGTTGTATGTTGTATGTCTGGCTGTTTATGAGTGTTGTATGTCCGGCTGTTTATGAGTGTTGTATGTTGTATGTCCGGCTGTTTATGAGTGTTGTATGTTGTATGTCCGGCTGTTTATGAGTGTTGTATGTTGTATGTCCGGCTGTTTATGAGTGTTGTATGTTGTATGTCTGGCTGTTTATGAGTGTTGTATGTTGTATGTCCGGCTGTTTATGAGTGTTGTATGTTGTATGTCCGGCTGTTTATGAGTGTTGTATGTCCGGCTGTTTATGAGTGTTGTATGTTGTATGTCCGGCTGTTTATGAGTGTTGTATGTTGTATGTCTGGCTGTTTATGAGTGTTGTATGTTGTATGTCCGGCTGTTTATGAGTGTTGTATGTTGTATGTCCGGCTGTTTATAAATGTTATATGTTGTATGTCCGGCTGTTTATGAGTGTTGTATGTTGTATGTCCGGCTGTTTATGAGTGTTGTATGTTGTATGTCCGGCTGTTTATGAGTGTTGTATGTCTGGCTGTTTATGAGTGTTGTATGTCCGGCTGTTTATGAGTGTTGTATGTTGTATGTCCGGCTGTTTATGAGTGTTGTATGTTGTATGTCCGGCTGTTTATGTGTGTGAGAGTTTTTTTTATATAAGGTTTTTTTCTTTTTTTTTTTTGCTTTTTTTTTTTTTTTTTTTTTTTTTTTATCCCTATTTTTTTAAAAAAATATAAATTTTACACTTTTTTTTTTTATATTTTTTTTTTTTTTCCTTTTTTATTTTATTTTTTTTTTTTTTTTTTTTTTTTTTTTTTTTTTTTTTTTTTTTTTTTTTTTTTTTTTTTTTTTTTTTTTTTTTTTTTTTTTTTAACAAAAAAAAAAAAAAAAAAAAAAAATTTAAAAAAAAAAAAAATTTTTTTTTTTTTTTTTTTTTTTTTTTTTTTTTTTTTTTTTTTTTTTTTTTTTTTTTTTTTTTTTTTTTTTTTTTTTTTTTTTTTTTTAACTGGTCTAAATATATGAATATGTGAATATATTTATATAAATATACAGTATATATTTTCTGTGGAAGGCGCAGGATTATCAAATGTTCTTTCAATCATTACATCGGGTCTTGAATATGATGACAGGATATCCTGCTTGACTCTGGAGAGGAAAGTGTGAGAGCTTATGCTTTCAAAGCTAGCTTGCTACCTTTAATAAAGATTTATAAATGACAGCACACATACTCCAGGTATAAATCTGAGGCAGCAGTTAAACTGGTTCCACTGATACACTGTAATCAGAGAAGAGCATTTTCAGTCCACTGTTAAAACCTAACAGCGGCTAAATACATGCTGATGTCATGTTTAGTGTTCAGTGATGTCATGTTTAGTGTTCAGTGATGTCATGTTTAGTGTTCAGTGATGTCATGTTTAGTGTTCAGTGATGTCATGTTTAGTGTTTAAATGACAACACAAAACAGTTTTGGCACTGTGGTTTAACTTTTAATGAAACATAAACTTTTGAATTGCTTTCGTTCGCATTCCTCTCAACATGTTTACAGAGGACAGCAGAACAGTCTAACAGATGGGAGAGCATATCTGTTAATCATATTTGGATTAAATGAAGCCCAAGATTTAGAACCAGATGAAATCTTAAGGAATGATTTATGTTGTGGTTGTTATTCTCTTTGTTTCTCAAGTCATCATTTTAACTTCTCAATTTTGTGACTGAGCCCTAAAGTTATATATAGTCTTTCTGTAACAGACTGGATAATGGCCACGCCTGTTGTCAGGAATGTTCCTCTGTGGTGTCTGATGTATGGCTGAACACCAGACAGAAAAGAGTTTTGCCCTGAGACACAACTGAGATTCAAAGATGTCTTGCAATCTTTGGGATCTCCTCTGTGTATTGCAGTAGTTGTATTTGCCATCATTTTTCCCACAATACACGAGAAACATGTATTACTACATGACTGCAATTCTGATCCGCCATCATCAGAATGTGTCTGAATTCATTCCTCAGATTCACTCTCATTCATACTGATACATTAGTATTGACACAGCATCTGTCTGACAATGTGTCAGTATTTCAAAGTGTTGTCAAATATTATAACAAATATTTTTTTAATAAGGGTTTATTCTGATCTTGTGTCCAGCTGGAAAGGTCAGTGTTACCTCATATTAAAGTCTATTTGTTAGTCATCACTACTATTTAAAAACAGGCATTTGGGTGTTTTCACAGAGCTGCATGTGCGTTGTGTTGTCGCCAACGTGATGCCCAATTCTTTTGTTTTCTGCAGCTTGCAGCTGGAATGACATCATGACGCATCATTGGACAGCCAATAGAGTGATAGCATTTGAATTTGTGCCGTAAGCTTGCATGTCAAAAATGCCCCAGTTGTATTTTTGGCAAATTTGCTCACTGATCAGAGAGCTGAGCCAAGAAGGGAGAAGCTAAAGGTGATAGGTGGAACCACACGTGTCAAGCAATGCAGTTTCAGCCTGTCACAGGGCATCACATCTGCCCTGGGCATCCATGTGAATGCTGCCCCACCCCGACAGCACTGAAGCATTTTAATAATATGGATACTCCAGAGCGAAAACAATGTTTTTTGTCAAGTGTTTCAGGTATAAATTACTCAGCATTTTAGGGGTGAACAGTTTCATGTTGGGGTAAAATGGGTCAGGTTCTAAGATCAGCAGCAGTCAGGCGGTAGACAAATATCGTGTGCTGACAGAGGAAGTGGCTGCTTGAGGCTATGACCACTTCCTGCTCCACCACATGCTTCTGTGGACACATAATCCTTTAATACAGATTCAGAACAGAACTCGGTCTCTCCTGCTGAGCTGCAGACAGACAATCGAATCTTCATGTCACATTCTTTAATGTTTTCAATCAAACTTACTGACCATAACGTTCATCTTGTTCCAAATATTCACAGCTTTATTTGATTGATTCTTAAAAACACATACAACATATTCTCATCACATTATCATAAAAAAGTATTAGAAATACAGAAATACAGGTTGGTTACATTTAAAAACAACTTCAAACTCATGCAATTGCACATACAGAAGGTGGGTAGTGACATCTAACAGGAATTGTTGGGTTAATGTTGCAGCTATTGGTCAAAACAAACAAGATATGAAAAAATCTTTAGGTTATAAAGTAAAGAACATAGATCCTGAAGTTGTCTCAGTGAACTACTGCAATGTGTCTTGAAAGCAACATTTTATGTGTGTAACACAAAGATATTTAGTTGTTGTTTTGTAGGCCTCAGGTCTGAAAATATTCATGCCGTTAAAAACTTCACAGTGGTAAATCTATAACATAACTAGTCTGTCACACTTTGTGGTAGATCTTTGAATAGTTGCTTGGTACATCTCAGATCCAGAGGTCTTTCCCTTTAAAAGGCATTATGGCTCAAAGCAGCAGTTACATCCCCTACATGATGTTCATCTCCTCATGCCCTGCAGGAGACAAAGTTTGTCCCTCTAAATCTACAGCAGTATTGACTGACTCTCTGATGCAGGTACCAAGTCAACTATCCAGATTCAGGCCACACCTGTAGAAGAGACCAACAAGACCAAACAAAGCAGCATTTAATCCCTTCAGACCCCATTGAGAGCTAAATTAAAGTGTGAAAACCCTTAGCAGAAGACCCTTATTCACTTCCTGTGGTGAATGATTGCAGGAAATCCAGTTTCTGATCGTGTAGTGTGACAGAGGCTGCACATGGAGATCTTGCTCTGTCTTCATCTCCAATGTGGCTTCATCTTCTCCAACCAACCAGATCACAGGAGACTCTTCATGGTGCAGGCTCATGGCGAACCTTCTCTGTCATCTGCTTGGCACTGTAGTAGGAAAGGCCGAGGCCCATGATGGCCAGCACCATGGCAATCTGATTGACGTATCGGTCATGTACTGGGACCTGAACCTCACCTGCTACCTGTCTCTGCAGAGAGAACGTCAGAGAAGATGATCAACAAAGTTCCTCTCTATGCACAAGAATAACAAAGCTAATCTCTTCCACATGCATTTAAATGTTATGCAATTGTTCAGCTTCCTCATTAAGATCACAATGTTTCAACAGCAGGACTGTGGGGTGAAGGGAGATTTAAATATTGATTGCCAATAAAGAAATTCTTAACAGCAGGACAGAAACAACTCTTTCTGTTGATAACTGTTAACAGACAACAGCGTTTGGAAGCCAAAAATCCAGCAGAATGCCAGCAGGGATTTTTAAAAGTTAGAACAGGATGTGCCAGATCATGAGTTATGAATGCGCTCGGGTCTGTAAAACCGCATGTGGCCATTCCACTCAGATGGAGTCGAACAAATGATGCCACACCCAGTTTAAACTCTGGTCTCAGACCTTCAGGACAAGGTGGCGACGTTAATGCGCTTTTAAACAAGCCTCATTAAAGTGAGCCGGGTTAGAGGGTCTAAGAATAGTAAGACGATAAACCTACTAAAAGATGAAGAAATCAGCCTTTAATCATAATGGCAGGAGTCTGCAACAACCCATATCTGAAAACATGCCGAGCTCTTTTTAATTTAATGCAGCTAAACTGCAGACAGCGTTTCATTATAGCGTCAGCTGTAATGCTAATGAACGTGACGTTACAACAGCAGTGTAGCCATGTCATGCACACGGCTGCTGAAGAAAGTAGCTGTTACTGTAAAAAAAAAAACAACAACTGTGCGTACTACTGAAAAATGTTAGGATATTAACATCACAACTGTTAGTTGTTATACTCTAAGTTATGAGAATTACATCCAGTGCTTGAGGGATAAATCTGTCCTGGTATTTCCCCATATGTACACAGCCTTAATTCAGATCCTCATGGTCATTGTTCAGATAATTAGGCTTCAGTCACTGTTAGTCAGCAGGAATGCAGTGGAGCGCCGGGATCCGGCTGGATCAGCAGCACACGTCTCAAACTAACTGTCATCATACACTTCCTGCATTAGGATTTCGGAAGAATCACTTGTAGCAAAGCAATCCAAAAAACATTCACTGGTTAAAGCAAGTCATCTTATTATCTGAATGAACACACACCTGCAGGAGACGGAAGTATCCAGGAGTCAGTCGTCCAAGTCTGATGATCATCTCTGTCGTCTTCAGACACCAGCAGCTGAAATGAATCTCTTGATGGTCGTGTAACACTGAAGTGATGTGACTACCTGCAAGTCAGAGAGAACAAGTCAATTAAATAACCAACCAAAGAGCCTGGAGTTACAAGAAGAACCCCAAACTCATTCTAACTGTGTGTTAGAAGAACCTTTGAATAAAAGAAACAGGCTTTTTTTGTTGCCGTAAGCTGAGTCCTTCTGATGTACGAGGACTGAAACATCTTCAGACAACCAACAAATCCCAAACAAATGTCTAGTTAACTCTGGTTACATCTTAACAGTGTGTGACAGTAATCTGTTGCCTGAAAATACATGATAAGCTGGTTTGAATCAGACCTATTTGAATACACAAAAGAAGGTGGAAAAGACTTCAGTAATCCAACCCCAAAAAGACACCAAGTACTTCTCCCCGTACAATATCCTCTACAACAAAATCAAGGTACCAGATTTACTCAAGCAGAAGCTCAAAACTTGGGCAGGAGTCCTGACTGAGGACAGACTGACAGACACACAGCTGGAACGCATCTACCAACCTGCTGCAAATGTGAAAGACTGATGTTTTTAGCTGATGTGACTCCACAGCAAAATATACAGTCCAAAACCAGCTGGACCTAACCACCAGCAAGATCTCACACTTTAAAGCTTACAAAAATAAAATATGAAATTTCTAGCAAATAAATGACAGAAGCCCTCAAACAGCATCTGTACCCTGCAAATTAAAAGACTTACAGGAAGTTTTCATTGGAGCTCCACCCATTTATACAAGCTGATATCTTTAAACCTGATTGGTGGATTGTCTCTCTCTCCCTCTTCACCACACACAGCTGTCAGGATTTATTATGAGCTCACTGGCTGACACGTGGACATGCCCACTTCAACACCGCACTGTGTGCGGCACACGCTTCAACTGTGCTGGTACTGAAGTGCTGTAAACTAGTACAGAACAGCAACATATTTGAAATGTTTCGGGTTTTCAGACCGCATGGCCATGCACGCTGTGTTTTAGTTATGCAAGACTTCTCTGAATTACAGAATGCATGACTGCATCATTTTCATGATGTAACAGGGGTCCTCTCGTTCAACAGAACAGACCTCATTCTGTAGTTTTCAGGGGTTTTTACATTCATGCTTTTGACAGATGCTTTAATCCAAACAGATCTACACTGCATTCAGATATTTCTATCAGTAGGTGTTCCCCGGGAATTAAACCCACAACGGTGTGTTGCTAACGCAATGCTCTACCAGTTGAGCTACAGAAACAATCATCGTGTGTAATGCGTGTGTGTGGCACACAACACAACACAATGGTCAGAGCCAGTGACAGATGGGGAAAATCCTGAACTTTATAAAACATTAGGAACACACCAATGAGCCCTCACACTGACATTCTGTCACTGCAGCATGAAACCCTTTAAATGAGTTAACGCAAGTCTAGTAAGGCAAGTTAAGCCAACAGTCTAGTTAAGGCAAGTAGTTAGATTGAGTCACGATGTGCACACAACTTCAGCAGCGTCAGATGATTCGCTCTGCTACATTAGAGTTGTTTAAATGCTACATTAACACAAAGCTTTACTGTGTGAACTGTTCAAAAAAAGAAACCCTGAGGCAGCTCCTGCAACTGCACACAAGCATCAGCGGCTCTGCTGGAGTCGCAGAGCAACACTTGTGTACTTATGATCACATCTGAGGATAAACAGCAAGCATGAATTTCTGTCAAGAATGAGGTTTTAATTTAAATAAAAAAGCAGGAAAGTGTGATTGTCATTAAAATGACAACAGCAAAGAGCAAGATCAAACTGACAAAATCTACAAATACTGGCATTCTTCTGCACAGTGGCTCAGTCTATAGATTGGCCTTGATTTTGGTTACGCACTCATGGCACAAGCTTCCACCTTTTAACAAAGACTTCAGTGGAAAATCCCATCCCCCCTTATGAGTCTGGGGTCACCCATCAAACAACAGCAGTGAGGCGCTCACCCGCTCACACTCGCCTGCGCTTTACATTTGTCTGGGTGTCTGTGTCTGGTTATTTGCAGAAGAAAACACATTTGGAAATGCACATACATGCATGCAAGAAACATTTCAGACTGTGTTTTAAATGCAAGACTTTAGTAACTGAAATCCAGTCACAAGTGGCCACAGGAAGCAGCCGTAATGCAGATAAACAGCAGATGTAAATGATGCTCTCTCCTGCGGGGCATTTGTTACTGGAAAGATCTGATAATACTGTGTGCCATGAAGAGTTTGAATATTCAGCCCCCCACAGCTCAAAAGAGTCGAGTGTTAACAAAAACATTAACCATCACATTCATGTTACCAGATTATTGACATGCAGGGTGTTAACATCTTCAACAGCCCCAGTAAAATGAACCTTATCTGAGGACACAGTTCCTCTCAAAAGGTGGAATGTGAATTTAAAAGACAGAGTGATGATAAACTAAACTAAACCAATATACACAAGTTACTGCATAAGCAATAAAGTTTAATTTCTACTTTCAATTTTAAACAGTGATTTTGATTGTCAGATGTCTCTGATTCAACATTCATATGTGATCTGGATCTGACACTTTCATCTGCTTACACACACACACACACACACACACACACACACAGTTTCAAGTACTTTACACCATCAACGACAGCCCTTATTAACATGTGAAAGTCTCAATAGTCAACACTGCAAACCTGCAAAACTAGATAATCAATAACCACTGAACTCAGATCTCTTCATCGTCTGGCTGATATTACTGTTGCCACTGTGTTTATATTTGTTATACACCCGGACCAGCAGTCTGCTACACTTTATATTTGTTATACACCCGGACCAGCAGTCTGCTACACTTTATATTTCTCATACACCCGGACCAGCAGTCTACTACACTTTATATTTCTCATACACCCGGACCAGCAGTCTGCTACACTTTATATTTCTCATACACCCGGACCAGCAGTCTGCTACACTTTATATTTCTCATACACCCGGACCAGCAGTCTGCTACACTTTATATTTCTCATACACCCGGACCAGCAGTCTGCTACACTTTATATTTCTCATACACCTGGACCAGCAGTCTGCTACACTTTATATTTCTCATACACCCGGACCAGCAGTCTGCTACACTTTATATTTCTCATACACCCGGACCAGCAGTCTGCTACACTTTATATTTGTTATATTACTTCTTTTACACGAATTCTCACACACACACACACACACACACACACACACACACACACACACACACTCACACTCACACTCACACTCACACTCACACTCACACTCACACTCACACTCACACACACACTCACACACACACACACACACACACACACACACACACACACACACTCACACACACTCACACTCACACTCACACTCACACTCACACACACACACACACACACTCACACTCACACTCACACTCACACTCACACTCACACACACACACACACACACACACACACACACACACACACACACACACACACACACACACACACACACACACACACACACACACACACACACACACCTCTTACCTCCTCACAGGGCACATCTGCAGGAACACGATGTTCTTACACATTATATAGGAGGCTGCAGCCTATAGACCGAGGGGGGCGGGGCTGCGCGAGCACGTCACGTGGACGCGCAGCCCCACGTTTCCCTCGTCGTGTTTTCACGGGTCTGATCTCAGTGAACCGGATATATCGGATATAAATCGGATATAAATCGGATATATCGGATATAAATCGGATATAAATCGGATATATCGGATATAAATCGGATATAAATCGGATATATCGGATATAAATCGGATAAATCGGATATAAATCGGATATAAATCGGATATATCGGATATAAATCGGATATAAATCGGATATATCGGATATAAATCGGATATATCGGATATAAATCGGATATAAATCGGATATATCGGATATAAATCGGATATAAATCGGATATATCGGATATAAATCGGATATAAATCGGATATATCGGATATAAATCGGATAAATCGGATATAAATCGGATATATCGGATATAAATCGGATATAAATCGGATATATCGGATATAAATCGGATAAATCGGATATATCGGATATAAATCGGATATATCGGATATAAATCGGATATAAATCGGATATATCGGATATAAATCGGATATATCGGATATAAATCGGATATATCGGATATAAATCGGATATAAATCGGATATATCGGATATAAATCGGATAAATCGGATATATCGGATATAAATCGGATATATCGGATATAAATCGGATATATCTGATATAAATCGGATGGATTTGTGAACAACACAAACTCCGCCGTGGTGAAAGTGAACAGAGCGGCTCACTCGTGCCTTCATTCATGGAAAGAGTTTGTAGTTTAATCAGCTGTCCGATAAACACAAATCACGCTGAAAGACGGACAGATGTCACTGATCTCACATCAGTGTTGAGTCTGTGTGAAATCACGATGTGTGTACTTAACAATATTACGTGTTTGAAGGCTGCACGTTTGTTTGGTTTCGTGTTTCTGAATGATCTCCAGATAACAAGCGTGTGGTTTTGGTGAAGCGGAGCCGCCTGCTGGACAGTGAGTGAACTACAGCTGAACGCTTGTGTCGGATCTATTACACGACTGCGCCATCCAGCGGAAAACAAAACGTGTAAACCTTTTTATATAAAGCAGCATTTCATTCTTTATAATAATTCCATCTATAAAGATTGTTAAAACTTTGTAGTTTTACTACAAAATGCTTTAATGGCTTTTATCACAATCCTCTTGACTGTGTGATTTGCTTACGTTTTCCACCCTTGTCAGACTGACTCCAGGCAACATGGTCTTAAAACTGGGAAGATTGATGAATGTTTGTGGTATGACATGAATTTTCTTCCTGATTGTTGAGGTTTAGTTTGTGCATTCTCAGATACTCTGATAATCTCTACTTGGGCACTTTATTACGATTGACCAGGTCAGAAAACATGCCAATATTAAGATCCTTTACACAGTAGATTGTTATAAATAATCAACAGATGTACATAAGTGTTGGATATATTTATATACAACTTATCACAAGTACATGCAAGAATGTGACAAGAAGGTTGTTTTTGGACAGATTTTTTTATTCAAAACCATTTAAAACAAAGCATTTTCAGAGTTACTGAATATCCTTCCACTTTTCAGAACATAACTTAAAAATAAAAAAGACAAGTTCAGAACACACACCTCGAAAGAAATTAAAAGATCACCGTGTAAATTTATTTATTTTTTTTGTGTGACAATTTCATTGTAACGGCTTTTTTAAAAAGAATGTAAAATGAAAATACAGTATTTGTAAGTTCAAATGTTAACAAAATGGTGACAAGCCTTCTGAAAACATTTTAGAAACACTCTTAAGCTGCCATTGAGAAGGTTTGGTGTTTAAAATCCAAAGAAACTTAAACGGAAAGGAAGAAAGATAAAGAAATACAGAAACTTTAGAAAAACATAGTTGCATTTCAGCACTTTAAAAAACAGATTTAGGGCAAGATACAGATGGCTTGATTTAAAAAAAGGGATACAAATGGATATGAATGAAATATAGTAACTCCTGTCACATCAAAAGCAAGTCAACTGTAAATGCTATTCTTAATATAAAACCTGGTAAAAAATAGTTATTTCAAACTGTACAGTCACCAAGTACATAGAAGGATCAGACACTCATTAGCTTTTCATTTGGCATCAGCAGAAGCTTCAACCTTCTGTGCCTGGAAGAGAGTGAGATATACAGATCAGTTTATAAAACAGGCAACAGTGAATATTGAAATGAAGCCAGTATGGAGTCCTGCTATAGATGTTGACTAAGAGTTAAGACACATGTTAAGTACAGGTTTATGGCGAGCAATTTCCCAATCCTCTACACTCCATGCATTAGCTGGTGTGTTTTTCTAATTGAGGAAAAACAGAAGCACAGAAGGAGGGTTTCATTTCCTTTAAATGTATTTCACCCTCTTATAATCTGTGTGGAAGGTCTGAAACATCGATTCAGGCATTTTAAAGTGAAGATCCAGATAACCGAGCCTTTCAAACTCACCTGATCCGCCTTGGCATCCCCGTTCTCAGCAGGGTTGCCCTTCTTGCCCTTGGCTGCCTTCTGTGTGATGAGTGACAATAAAATGATGAGAATAATATTAACAGACGTGGTAAAGACGTGATGTTTAGGACTCATGAACACTGTGAAATGAGAAACTGAAACCTCTTCATTGTTTTACCTTCGGGGCCGCTTTCTTGGGCTTTGGTTCAGGTTTATTAGGAGCTGGCCTCTGTAAAGCAAAGCAGGGAAGAATTAGCCTCTTTTTAAAGCTTTCACATTCATTTTACACTATTGCACTGCATCATATATATATATATATATATGCTAATAAATCAATAAATGCACTTACAGCAGACAGCCTCGCGGAGCGCCTCGTCGGCTGTAACAACACAATACAGATTTGTTTTATTCTTTACGAACAGAGATGTAATATCACCCTCAGTATGAACAAACATGAGCTTTAAATGTGAGAGCAGAGGATGAATAACACAGGACGAACCTCCTCCTTGGCTTTGGAGGCTTTGTCTCCGTCATTCTGCAGAGGAATGAAAACTTTCATTATTAAAACTGTTTCAATACGTCGACGCGTGCGCGGCCGCAGGACGTGACGTCACGCGGAGCGCGTCATTGTTTGTGTTAACGGATGAGCGCGGCCGCGGCTGATCGCCGCTCTGTGTTCCCGCGCTTATTCAAATTCAAATCCGGCTGTCAGTGCGCGCGGGAGCGGCGCTTCCTTTTGTGTCGCTCCGTCGCGACGCGCCTTTAAGCGCTCGATCGTCCGTCGTTCAGCACGAAACCTTCGTAACGCGCCGCGCTGTGAGCTATCGTGCAGAAACGAGCTTCACGCGTCTCCGGCGCGTCTGTCGCGCTGCAGACACAGGTGCTGTAAAGATGCAGCTGAACGCGTCCAGCGGGCGCGCCGCACAGCAGCACCGACAGACAGCACAGCAGCGCGGCTCTCAACAGAGAGAAACGAGCCTGTAGCGCCGGAGAAACACGTCCGGCTCTTAACCCGACATCACGCCAGCGGTGAGCGCAGTACCTGCGCGGCGACGCGCTTCTCTGCCGTGTGCACTCGCACTGCAGCGTGTGCTCGGCGGTGTCTTCATAAATGTGAGCGCACTGCTTCACACGAACAGCACTGCCCTCGTCTACACTCAGACGCGATTTACAGGATCTGTCAGCGCTGTTTTGGTTCAGTTGTAATAAAATAATAATTGTGTGCTGTGGTTTCGGTGTTTGTCGTCTTCTAATGCGGCTCTCGGTTTGTTTTGTAAAACGTCATTTTTCGCTCGTGTTTTCGTCACAGCGCGGTAAGATTGACAAGCCGCCTGATGGAGAATGTAAAAGCGAGCGTCCGCCATTAGAAAACAACCACACGAGCGATCACGTCAACAAAACAGAACAAAACACAGACAGACCGACGCGAACACCCCAAACCGCGAATATTGTCAGAAATAAACATTCATGTAATATATCCCTTACCTTTCTCTTGGGCATTTTGACTGCAAAAAACGTCAAAAAATAATAAAATCGGGATATTTGTGTAAATGACTTGCTGGTGAGCGACGACGCCGTACAAGCTCCGCAGCGCTTCGCGTAAAATACAATAACGGCTGTATGCGTTTTAATAAGTTTTTATATTGAAATTTAAGAAAGAAACCGGTTTAAACCAGATTTTGCATATGCAGCTCAGGGATTGGCTGCGACAGTGATCACGTATCGCTGGGCGTGGCTTATCTCTTAAAGAAACAATGACAAAACTGCGCGCTCAGAGCGCTGCTGCCGCCGGACACACTGACGCCCCCTACTGACCAGAGCGAGTTAATGTCTGTAATGATGTTATTAATACTGTCTGTAATGCTGTTATTAATACTGTCTGTAATGCTGTTATTAATACTGTCTATAATGATGTCTGTAATGATGTTATTAATACTGTCTGTAATGATGTTATTAATACTGTCTGTAATGATGTCTGTAATTATGTCTGTAATGATGTTATTAATACTGTCTGTAATGATGTTATTAATACTGTCTGTAATGATGTCTGTAATTATGTCTGTAATGATGTTATTAATACTGTCTATAATGATGTTATTAATACTGTCTGTAATGATGTTATTAATACTGTCTGTAATGATGTCTGTAATGATGTTATTAATACTGTATGTAATGATGTTATTAATACTGTCTGTAATGATGTCTGTAATGATGTTATTAATACTGTCTGTAATGATGTTATTAATACTGTCTATAATGATGTCATTAATACTGTCTGTAATGATGTCTGTAATGATGTTATTAATACTGTCTGTAATGATGTTATTAATACTGTCTATAATGATGTTATTAATGCTGTCTGTAATGATGTTATTAATACTGTCTATAATGATGTTATTAATACTGTCTATAATGATGTTATTAATACTGTCTGTAATGATGTTATTAATACTGTCTGTAATGATGTCTGTAATGATGTTATTAATACTGTCTGTAATGATGTTATTAATACTGTCTATAATGATGTTATTAATGCTGTCTGTAATGATGTTATTAATACTGTCTATAATGATGTTATTAATACTGTCTATAATGATGTTATTAATACTGTCTGTAATGATGTTATTAATACTGTCTGTAATGATGTCTGTAATGATGTCATTAATACTGTCTATAATGCTGTTATTAATACTGTCTATAATGATGTCTGTAATGATGTTATTAATACTGTCTATAATGATGTCTATAATGATGTCATTAATGCTGTCTATAATGCTGTTATTAATACTGTCTATAATGATGTCATTAATGCTGTCTATAATGATGTCTGTAATGATGTTATTAATACTGTCTATAATGATGTCTATAATGATGTCATTAATGCTGTCTATAATGATGTCTGTAATGATGTTATTAATACTGTCTATAATGATGTCTATAATGATGTCATTAATACTGTCTATAATGATGTCTGTAATGCTGTCATTAATGCTGTCTATAATGATGTCTGTAATGCTGTCTGTAATGATGTCTATAATGTTGTCATTAATGCTGTCTGTAATGATGTCTGTAATGATGTCAATAATGATGTCTGTAATGCTGTCTATAATGCTGTCAATAATGATGTCTATAATGATGTCTGTAATGATGTCAATAATGCTGTCCAAGCCGTTTAAATACCGGCACAGTTTAGACCCCATCAGTGCTTTTTCCACATTGTAGAGTAAGAGTCAAACTAACACACGATAGTAAGAGAATTATGTGATGCCCATAAAACGTCAAAAGTAAACTATCATTTAAACTTCAAAGCATCTACTTTTTGCTCTGGGCATCCTGGAACACTGTTGAAGCAGAACTTTTCTATTCATTTTTTCCCATTTTTACTATTCATCAAACCTATCCCTTAAAAATCATAACACTTACTCAATTGTCAGATGCTTTTCTTCAAAGTGACTTCAGTGAATTCAAGCTACACAATATGTAGTATGTGTTTCCTTGGGAAATCAAAGCCACCTCTGTATTGCTAACACGATGTTCCAGAAACACACATTCAATAAATTGGTTTTGTAAAGCAATTTATAATAATATAATTGTATAATAATATTATTAATTCTATTTCAATGTTAATTATATTACAATTACATATAATTTATAACATTTTTATATTATGTTCTGTTCAATCTATTATTTTAACACGTACGTGTTAGATTTGATTTTCCCTGAGAATGGCACTGATAGCCAGTGGTGATCAATATTATATACATGACTCTTAAGGTCATTTGAAACAGATTATTTTAAAATTACATTGAAAAATATATTATTAAACATGACAATTATTTAAATCTTTAAAGTCGCAAATTTTTACAGCAAATAAAAATCAACTAGATTCAGGTCTGGTCCACATAAATTGTTCGTAACTAGTCCACAAACTACTGAGTCATAAGGAACCCTGCGTGTCTTATGTATATTTAGGATTTCTAGTTTGAAAAACAGACCCTTAGTAAATCAAAATGAATTTATTTGAGGATTGGTAAAACATGTCAACAGAGATCATTTGAACTGATAAATGTACATAGTCATCATCCCATAAAACGGGGTGAAATTCCTTCCAGATCTCAAGTAATTTCATATTAGTAAATACAGTAAGTTCATATCTAAGCAACGACAGCCTGGCTGCCTAAATCATTGAAGAAAGCGTCTCTCTTGTGCTGGAGGGCATCCAAAAAGCAACGCACCCTCTCCTCTCGCCTGGCAGTGTAGTTTAGCAGCGCTGTCTGTTGACTCTGGGCATCTGTGGGCTTTCCATTCCCACGATGCTGCAGGATCTCAGCCACACATGTGCGATCTGCTTCCATCTGCTGCAGCACTTGATCCTTTCTGTGTAGCTCCTGCGCATTCTGCATGTAGACATCACACAATGAGACCCATCTGTAAACAAACTGATCTTTGACTGTTGTCTAAAAGCAGCTTCACTTATGTCACAATACAATCCTTGTTTGAGCCACATTCATTCTTTAACATCTTTATTGAGTTTTTAAAACATTTTTCTGGTTTTACAGCTGCTAATGTGATGCTAAATAGCATCATACAGTATAAAATTGTATTGTGGTGTCAGGAAGCCATTTTGCCAAAATTTCTAACTAACATTTACACAAAATGTAGTCGAATGTTAAGCAACAACGGTAAATGCTGTAATACAACATCCTGTGTATTCAAATTGGCCAAAATGTTTTGAATCTTAGCATATTGTTGCCTGTTTTCAAAAAGGAAAAAAAGTTGCCTGTTTTCCTGTGTTTCACCATAAGAAGAGAAATGACATATGAAAGCATTATGACATACCTGTAGGGATCGGTAGCTTAACTGATACTGCAGAACTGCTTCACACAGATTCCAGAAGGAATATTCTGGCCACAGCACAGACTGGAACACCAGACACGAATATGAGGTCTGTGAAGTTTGACATAATGCAGGAATATGAGAAACATCAGAAGCTGCAGACAAGTCTATATTCCAAATCATACATTTAATGCAAAACCGTCATGACAGACAAATCTCTACAGCACTGACACCAGATCTTCAGCTGCTATTCAGTTGTGCTCCATTAACAGCATTTGTGATATAATGTTGATGACTACAGTAAAATTACAACTTGTCCTTCAGTTATATTTTTTGTCATTGTTTGACCCCATGGAAACATATGGTTTTCATTGATATGTTGCCATGTGGACTCCCTGTTTGCCCTAAAGAATAAATACAGTTAGACAGTGTTAGACATCTGCATCACCTGCCACAGCAGGAAGTCACTGAGACGCACTTCTCCAGATGTGCGGATAAGCAGATCAGGGTTGGGAGAGTTACTGCTGTACAGACACTGGCTGAGCAAAACCTCAGACACGTCACTTAAAAATCACAGAGAGAAAACAGGAATGAATCACTGTACGACAATGTAATAGCAAGAACAATAAATGTTTATGTCCTCATAGATTTTATTTAAATGTTAAGAAAACGATGCCTTCAATATTCCACTGATGTCCAAATCAAATATTGGTACAAACCTGAAGGAATTCAACATTTACCTGGATTTGATCAAACCCTGCTCGACTCCCCAGGCCATTTCCTTCACTGCATTAGCAATTTCATGTCTTGAGGTGTATGCGAAGCATACATTCAGAAAACACCTGCACAGAACAGTTAAGAATATATTAGCTACAACAAACCTAAACAAATTAAAGCAAAATGTATCAAACTAAATGAAAGATCATACTGTACAACAGAACTAATCAATATTAGAAGGCAAAGACAACGTCTTTCTGGCTTGTGTAACAGAACATTGCTGTTTGAAATATGAGCATTCAGAAGAAAACTTCATCCAGCTGTGTCATATGCTTTATATACTGTCTCGCTGACAGGACAGGGCACAATGCACAGCTGATTATAAAAGCAGACAGGAAAGTTTTATTGGGAGTTGGTCTTTAATACAGTGTAAAAATTATGATTATAAAAATAAATATTAATTATATAAACCATTAGCAGGAAATGGCAGCATGCAGTTCTCACTTGTTGTGGGATCTGGTTGACACCACAGCTTTGGCGATAAGCTGCTGTAGGTCTGCAGGCAGGAGAGTCAGATCTCCCAACACCCGAATACACACACCATGTTTCTCAAGATTCTCCCTGCAATGATGACAAAATGACACACACTTCTCACTTGTTTCATAAATACGGGAAGTTACAGGTTGCATTAAAAAGTATGACTAACTACTCGCAGCAGTTTTCAAATACTCCCACTTACTGTTTAAACTGCACTTTACATTGTCATCCATTGGTTGCTTGTTTCTTTTTTGTGAGATCTTGCACATCTGATATGAAGCCACATTTGTTAAGTTAACAGATGAATAGTGAATATTTGTCTCTTACTGCTCCATCAGCAGGCGGCTGAACTTCTGTCGGGCCAGATCCATCAGTCCATCCACCTCTTCTCTGGAACGCTTGAAGTTCTCAATGCTGAATGCATATACAGTGACCTCATGAATCCCCAGATTCAGACACCAGCGAAGAGTCTGTGAGGGTTTACACACACATTCATGAAACTGCAGTCAGTCACTGAGCAGGTAACTGGTTTCATCAGCTGAATCTATCTGCACATTCACCTCTGCCAGTTTGTCAAACCCTTGAGTGTGGCCCTCCTGTCTCTCCACATGCCTCTTCTGGGCATAACGTCTGTTGCCATCCATGATGAAAGCCACATGCTTTGGCATGGGCCCTGCCTACCATATAGAGATATAAAGTCATCAGGGCGCTGTGTGAATATTTCAGTTTAAGTAACATCAGGGTAACTGTATGATAACATGCACTCACCTTTAGGATGTTAGCAGTAAGTCTTTCCAGAATGCTCAGTTCTGTCTCCCGAATCCACGACATGATTCTTTCTGTTGAGATGAAATTAATCACTATGTATAACAGAGTGCAGCACATTATATATTACATTTGTTATTATCTGTATGAGACTTTATGAGCGACAGTGCCCGCAGACCGAGCTTGCTCCCGGAAATACTATATGATCTTAAATGCCATCAGTACTATCACATGAATTACAATTCATGTGATAGTAAAATGAGAGTAAAAGACACTGAAGTCATTTTTAATCAAGCGTTCATCTGTAGATCTTTAAGACATTATCGAGCTCCAACTCACGGTCTGTACGATGACGTCTTCCTTCTCTGGCCGGACGTGACGTCACATAAACGCGCCTGCGACTAGCGGTGACGTTGATAAGTGATAAACTACAGATTAAACTAACCGGTAATGATTCGTCCATTAAATTACGACAGACTGAAATAATAAGAATAAATAGATATGAAAGATTGAGACAGAGACAGATCTGTTATTTTATTGAGAACCAAACATGTCAGGGCTATATAAACAAGGACGGAAACCTAAATTGAAAATGTTAAAAAATGTCCACGCTTTCATTCAGTTTGTCTTCATGAATATAATAATAAGCAATTGTAATAATGCAATCAAATAATAATCATGAATACAATATTTTCATCAGCACCAAATGAAAAACATTTCAGCATGACATGAGTTTCTACAAGTTTTTTTAAAGTTCTCTCCAAACAATTTGTACATTGACTGGACAAAAAATCCCGAGATTTTTTTGCAGAAAACACAGATTCATCAGACAGCTCAGGTAACATGCCCACAGCCACCAAAAACATACACAAACCTATGAGACTACAGTAAATATGACAGAGACTACAGTAAATATGACAGAGACTACAGTGAATATGACAGAGACTACAATAAATATGACAGAGACTACAGTGAATATGACAGAGACTACAATAAATATGACAGAGACTACAGTAAATATGACAGAGACTACAGTGAATATGACAGAGACTACAGTAAATATGACAGAGACTACAGTGAATATGACAGAGACTACAGTGAATATGACAGAGACTACAGTAAATATGACAGAGACTACAGTGAATATGACAGAGACTACAATAAATATGACAGAGACTACAGTAAATATGACAGAGACTACAGTGAATATGACAGAGACTACAATAAATATGACAGAGACTACAGTGAATATGACAGAGACTACAGTAAATATGACAGAGACTACAGTAAATATGACAGAGACTACAGTGAATATGACAGAGACTACAATAAATATGACAGAGACTACAATAAATATGACAGAGACTACAGTAAATATGACAAAGACTACAATAAATATGACAGAGACTACAGTGAATATGACAGAGACTACAGTAAATATGACAGAGACTACAGTAAATATGACAGAGACTACAATAAATATGACAGAGACTACAGTAAATATGACAGAGACTACAGTAAATATGACAGAGACTACAATAAATATGACAGAGACTACAATAAATATGACAGAGACTACAGTGAATATGACAGAGACTACAATAAATATGACAGAGACTACAATAAATATGACAGAGACTACAGTGAATATGACAGAGACTACAGTGAATATGACAGAGACTTCAATAAATATGACAGAGACTACAATAAATATGTCAGAGACTACAGTGAATATGACAGAGACTACAATAAATATGACAGAGACTACAGTGAATATGACAGAGACTACAATAAATATGACAGAGACTACAATAAATATGTCAGAGACTACAATGAATATGACAGAGACTACAGTAAATATGACAGAGACTACAGTAAATATGACAGAGACTACAGTGAATATGACAGAGACTACAATAAATATGACAGAGACTACAATAAATATGACAGAGACTACAGTGAATATGACAGAGACTACAGTGAATATGACAGAGACTACAATAAATATGACAGAGACTACAATAAATATGTCAGAGACTACAGTGAATATGACAGAGACTACAATAAATATGACAGAGACTACAGTGAATATGACAGAGACTACAATAAATATGACAGAGACTACAATAAATATGTCAGAGACTACAATGAATATGACAGAGACTACAGTAAATATGACAGAGACTACAGTAAATATGTCAGAGACTACAGTAAATATGACAGAGACTACAGTAAATATGACAGAGACTACAGTAAATATGACAGAGACTACAGTAAATATGACAGTGTTATGTGGAGTGAATTACTGGTTATATAAGTCATTGTGTCATTGTAATAATTTTGCACGTTGTTGGGTCTACACAGTTGATAATACGCGCTTGTTTGGCTGGTTTTGTGGGTCTGGAAGCGAAAGCAGCTCGTCTCTACATACTGCACGACGTCTCAGTGTCAGTGAGTACATACTACAGTACTGTGGAGTACGCAGTACGCGAGCAGTGCGCCCTAACCTGAACGAATGAGTTTATCATCAAGTGACCAGAAGAGGGCGCGATGAAGACACGCCGCCGTGAGTCCCGCATTTCAGCAGCGGGAGGAGAAGAAGACGCAGAGGGGCTCTCGGGCTTTAGGGGTGACGGGCGGTTTTGTTCCGCTGGAAAATCCTGCCTGAACGGGGAGCTGGAAACACCAGAGAGCCCGACTCACGCCCCGAGCACCACACCGACGCGGGCCGTCCAGCCACGGACAGACCGAGCCCTGAGGAGGCGGTCATCGCAGGTCGCCTTACGGATCGGGACTAAAGAGCTTTTGTCTCTGCCCAACTCCTGCGGGTCTGGGGGCTTCCAGCAGCGGCGGCGGAGACGATCCCGCACGCCCAGGGAAGGAGGCTGGAAGTCGGGACGCTTCCAGTCTGCAGGGCCGCGGGGCGCCGTGGCGATTGAGCGTCCGGGCTGTGGTGAACCCTTTGCGGCTAAGTGGATGGGATGGAGCCGGGACCATCTGGCGCCGGTGGGTGTTGATTTGAAAGTTGTTTTACGGGGTTTGTGTCAGCAGCTCATTGTTCGTGTGTCGGGCTGGAGTGCTTCAGTGTTTCGCTTCACAGCAGAACATGTTAGAGAAACTGTCCGCAGAAGAGAGAAGGTGTCGGGTCAGGGTCGTGAGAAGAGCCGCGGGGGTCTGCCCTCATCCGCCTGAAGGGACTCACGGTCCCGCCTCTGTAACACACCGACTCGTGATTGATACAGCTGCAGCTGGTGTTTTCATCTGCAGTATGACCTGAAGTACTCTTAGCATGTCGTTTTTACTATTTAATACTGTTTATATATATTAAAATACTGTTTCCTGTCCGTATGAACTATAAGTAGGCTGATTTCTCTGGTTGTCTGACCAGCTCTCTCAGGCAGGTTAGAGATATTTGGACATTTTGAGATGATCAACATTGATCTTCTGATGTAATGTAATGTTATGTGCATCACTGAGAAACTCTCACTAGTCTGTCGCTGGTGTGAACTGTGTTGTTACTGAGGGCAGTGGAGAGGTCACAGGATCTTCACTGGGCAGGTGGCGTCTCTGTAGATCTTCCACACTTCAGTGTATTATGGCAAACAGGATCCTGTTGAACTGATTCACGTAAATGAATCAAACCTAACAACTGAAACACATTTTCAAAACCAGAAACTTTATATCGCAAACAGCACCTGGATTGAGACGCTGATCTAATTAAAAACTTACTCAGCAAATGAAAAGCACATTTTAATAATCACAAATAAATCCTCCACGTTCAACATAACACTCAGTTGTAATGTGGAGTCCGTAGTTTATTGGTAGTTTGAGATCTGGCTTTATTCCAGCCATCTGCTGTTGCTTAAGAGGGACACGTGCTCTTGAGCTGTTGTAGCCGCATCCATGATGGCAGCGGAGAGTTTATCTTTGAACGTGTGTGACTCTTCTAGTATATTTCTTAAAAAGAAAACCCTGGATGGATGTCCTTAGGAGTTCCTGCAGCTCTTAAATCATAGCTGAGCTATAAAGTGGGTCTTGTAAGAGAAGATTGATGACCTTGTCTTGGTCTAATGTGGAGGTGCTGGCTGGCACTATAAGATGAATAAGGCCAAGGTCTTTGCACATTGCCTTCGTCCAGCTTTCCCAAAACCCCCACGTATCCCCGGCTTTCCTGATCTCCATGACAATGTGTGTTGCTCTGCTGTTGCTACGGTGAGGCTGGGAATGTTTTGGGGCCCCCATGTTTGTGTGTGCTGATGTTGAGGTGTGGGGGGCTCGCTCTGTCTCTCCGTCTGTTTGAGACGGAGGGCAGCTGGGGTCTTTGTTATGATGGAGGGAGTGTTCCTCATGAACAGAGAGGTGAGGGGTGACAGCACACTGGTGTCCTGCTTCTTAACTGCTTTGCAGTTAAGCTAAGTTAAGTTTAAAAATTTTGTGCCAGCTTTGCCGAATGAAATTGCAAAAATAATTCAAACAATTCAAATAATTTCCCTGGACACTCCCCCGTCTGCCATTGGTTGGCAAACAGATTGTCCAGCCCCCTTATTTCATTGGTTAAGATAATGTTGTGTGGGGCTGAAACAGAACAATGTTATTGTTTTAGCTTCTATGAAACTGATATACACTGAAGTTTAAAGGTCTGACATCACTAGTAAAAATGTTTCTATTTTGCATTCTTTACTAATGAAATACAAGTGTTACTAGATTTATTTGAAGCCTTTGAGAGAACAATTCTCTGTATAATTTCTCAGTTTGTAGTTTTTGTTGTCTGTAATGACAACAGCACTGGGGCTGGTGTGAACTCACTCTTGAGGTTTTGTGTTGATCTTTTTCTCCAGCAGCATCTGAAAATGATCAAACACATCATGTGTGCTTCAGTGCAAGCCTTTTATTTGTTTTTTGCAAAATTTGGGTGGAAAATCTTTGTGGAAAATAATTGTGTCCTTATAGATTAGTTGCTTTGGAGCCCTTATATTGTAATGTTTATATTTAAATTGTTTTGTCACAATGTGTAATACAGTGTTTATCTGTGTTAATCAATAATCACGTATTTTGATAGTTATATCACAGGGTTTTTCTCCACCTTTATTATTTTTCATCTCGTGGTCTAACACCCCCTTCCGTCCTGGTCACATCGTCTTTGTTCCTCTTGCCTCTTTTGTCCCGTGTCCCCACACGCTCTTGTCACCACATCTCACCCACCCAAACCAAACACCCACCCACTCCCACCGATCACCCTCACACTCCTATAACTTTGTGATGCTCTCTCTCTCTTTTTCTGTCTCTCTCTTTCTGTCACTCTCTCTCTCTCAGTGCCCATGGGGCCGTACCCCTCACCCCTGCAGCAGGTGTTTCAGGCTCCCCGTAGGCCAGGAATGGGGACTGTCGGAAAACCCATCAAGCTGCTTGCCAACTACTTTGAGGTGGAGATCCCAAAAATGGACGTATACCACTATGAAGTGGATATTAAGCCTGATAAGTGTCCTCGTCGGGTCAACAGGTAACAGGCCCTCTACCTCAAAGTTCCTGACTGTACCCAAAGGTTCTCATCTGTGGAATGATCTTTCTATTGGCTGTTTCTCTGATGTTATTTGGGTCAGAGTTGAATCAGAAATATACAGCCCAGTGTTTCAGGGTCACAAATTTCCATGTACCTCAGTCACCAACCTAGAAAAAACTCCTAAAAATGTTTTAGGAAGTTTCATCGGAAGTGCACATGCTCAGAACAAATAAAACTAAATTCTAAATTTAAAACTAAATTTTACTCTTAAAATGAGCTTTTTGTTTAGCGCTCTCCTTTTTCTCAAAGAGAATCAAGTTCGATGAAAACCCTTTAATTGTTTGAGTATTTCTTGTCATTGCCAGGAAGAAAAACTATGTGGTTGTATTAAACTTTAGTAGATCTAAAATGACTGGCACAGATCAGATTTTGATCACATGCATACAGACAGTTCATGTATATAAAGAGAGCATTCTGTAGGTTTTCATTAGATTCCAGACACACTGATGGTTTTCAGATGCTTTAAGGAACATCACAGGTCCAGTCTCCAGTAGTGTTCTTCTTGTGTCTCTTAACAGGGAGGTTGTGGAGTACATGGTCCAGCATTTCAAACCGCAGCTCTTTGGAGACAGAAAGCCAGTGTATGATGGGAAGAAGAACATCTACACTGTTCTGGCTTTACCTATAGGCAGTGAGAAGGTACGTCAAGATGTTGGGTTGACATTTTTCCTGCAAATATCATTCAGGGTGGACTAATTTGGGTTAATTAGGGTTGGACTATATATTGAATATTCACAATCGAATCTGAACTCTCAGTGATTAATTTCAAGTTTGTATTTATTCTTTTTGTAATGGTTTATGAAGTTAAATATTTCTCTTTATTACTATGTATTTGGACAGACTGAGAAATATTGAGATATTTTAGCCGTACGATCCTATCTGCTGAGAATGAGAAGTGTGTTGTTCTGGAGTTCTCCTCTCTTGTCATGTTGCAGGTTGACTTCGAGGTAACCATCCCTGGTGAGGGGAAAGATCGCATCTTTAAAGTCTCCATCCGGTGGTTGGCAAAGGTGTCCTGGAGACTTCTGCAGGAGACGCTGGTCAGTGGACGTCTGCAGGTTCCTCTGGAGTCTGTTCAAGCCCTCGATGTTGCTATGAGACATCTGGCCTCCATGAGGTGTGTGAATTTTAGTTTCAAACACACACACGCACACACTCGTTGACTATATTAGTAAAGTCATTCTGTACACTTCTATTTCTTTTATATCAGGCTAATAGTAGTTTTCTATCCCCTAACCCTCACACAAACATGTGCATTACATTACATTTAAAGAAGAACAGGATTTAACCGATTTTAATTCTCCTATACTGTCTAACTGTAGCAGTCTGGTACATTAACCACACTAATTAAAAAAGCTGTAGACCCAGGACTTCAGAAAATTGCGTAACAGTTCAGTCAGATCTCTTAATTTTAATGATGATATGTTTTTGTTGTGTTTCTGTGCCCTGCAGGTACACTCCAGTGGGACGCTCCTTCTTTTCTCCTCCTGAGGGTTATTATCATCCTCTGGGTGGAGGCAGAGAGGTGTGGTTTGGTTTCCATCAGTCTGTCCGGCCAGCCATGTGGAAGATGATGCTCAACATTGATGGTATGACATTATCCTTCAGTCTTTAAAGAGACAGTTCACCCAAAATTCCATCATCATTTACTCAATCTTATATTGTTCCAAACCCATATGTTCTGTTCTTTTGTGAATTGTTCCTTCATACAGTGATTGTCAGGTATTTCATGTGATGAAATTATTTGGACATTTGGTATAAATCTTTCCATTCTTTTCCAGTATCTGCAACCGCATTTTATAAAGCCCAGCCTGTCATTGAGTTTATGTGTGAGGTTCTGGACATCCGCAACATTGACGAGCAGCCCAAGACACTAACTGATTCGCAAAGGGTCCGTTTCACCAAGGAGATCAAAGGTGGGCTTCTGCTCTCCTTACACCCCCATTTCAGCCATTTTGCATGTTTCTATTTTCACAAAGCTCTGAAAAGTTCTGTATGATCCAAAAACGCCTCTGCTTTGACACACTAACCCTGCTGGTCTGGAAACAGGTACCGGTAATACAGGAGGTGCAGACCATGTGCTGTTCTCATGTCCTGCTCATGCAGTGTAATGGGGCTTAACCACTGGATATGTTTGTGTGTTTGCATGTTTTGTTCTTCTGTTGATGGACACCTGCAGGCCTAAAGGTGGAAGTTACTCACTGCGGTCAGATGAAGAGAAAGTACCGCGTTTGCAACGTCACACGTCGTCCTGCTAGTCACCAAACGTGAGTGTCGTGCTGCGAGACGTTCTGTAAAGTCTCTAGAGCTCATGGTCTCATTTTCTCATGGGCTTTTCACACCTGAAAACTTTGGGTTAACAGGGTTATCTTGTCCATGTTCCGCACTGTTTTAATGCTTTATCCTGATTTAGTAATTAATACCCTGCGTAGTCATATTTTGTAATTTCACAGTGTACATTTTACTGGTTTAATATTTTGATTTGCACATTTATGACTGTGATTAAGCAGGAGAAAGTATTTAACACATTTAAAGTAAATCACACACATGGTTTCTTTACTCAGAGCTGAATATGACTTTAACCCAGGGTTAAATAAATAACCCAGTTTTAAGCTTCATGTAAAAAAAGAAAGTTACAATATTTTTATGGATCAAGGTGTTGTGATGTCAGTGAATACAGACAGTTAATTGTTTTGCTGTTAATCAGGTTTCCCCTGCAGCTGGAGAGCGGACAGACAGTGGAATGTACAGTGGCTCAATACTTTAAACAGAAGTACAACCTGCAGCTGAAATACCCCCATCTGCCCTGCCTGCAGGTGGGCCAGGAGCAGAAACACACCTACCTTCCTCTGGAGGTGAGTGTCCTCACACTTCTGCAGCAGTTCTGCATGAGATTCTGGCCTCTCACAGCGCTGATGTTCTTGTAGGTGTGTAATATTGTAGCAGGACAACGGTGCATTAAGAAACTGACAGATAACCAAACCTCCACCATGATCAAAGCCACGGCGCGCTCAGCCCCTGACAGACAGGAGGAGATCAGCAGACTGGTGAGTGTTGATCTCTGCTTTGTGTGCAGGAAACTCACCTCCGCAGGTTTCTGTGTATCAGGCAGTGGCTGCTGGTTTAAGTGTTTTGTTGTCATGGTTACCTACTAGCCTAGCTCAGAATTTTCTGTAAGATAATATAGTGCTGTATAGGCAGTATAGCTAACCAGCAATCTCAATATATCAACTGTTTCAGATGAAGAACGCTAACTTTAATCTGGACCCCTACATTCAAGAGTTTGGAATCAAAGTGAAGGACGACATGGCCGAGGTGACGGGGAGAGTCCTGCCTGCTCCAATCCTGCAGTACGGCGGTCGGGTAAGACTCACAACATTATATATATATATATATATATATATATATAAGAGAGAGAGATGCTGGCTATAATCCAGTCATCCCCTCACAGCCTTAACCATGTTACACCACCAGCACACACACACTTACACTCTCTCACACACACACTGTCACAAGGTCTGCATGGTCTCTCCGTCACAGCTCGTCTGAGATCATATAGTGTCTCATGAAAGCTGCGAGGATAGAGATTTTTTTTACAGCTTGCACACATGACACAGAGCAACGCAAGACAGCCGCACGACGGTTGTACTCAACACAGCCGCACGACGGTTGTACTCAACACAGCCGCACGACGGTTGTACTCAACACAGCCGCACGACGGTTGTACTCAACACAGCCCGCCGACGGTTGTACTCAACACAACCCGCCGGTTGTACTCAACCGCACCGACGACGGTTGTACTCAACACAGCCGCACGACGGTTGTACTCAACACAGCCGCACGACGGTTGTACTCAACACAGCCGCACGACGGTTGTATCAACACAGGGTTGTACTCAACACAACGCACGACGGTTGTACTCAACACAGCCCGACGACGGTTGTACTCAACACAACCGCCCGGCGGTTGTACTCAACACAGCCAAGACGACGGTTGTACTCAACACAACCGCCCGACGGTTGTACTCAACACGCCACGGTTGTACTCAACACAGCCGACGACGGTTGTACTCAACACAGCCGCACGACGGTTGTACTCAACACAGCCGCACGACGGTTGTACTCAACACAGCCGCACGACGGTTGTACTCAACACAGCCGCACGACGGTTGTACTCAACACAGCCGCACGACGGTTGTACTCAACACAGCCGCACGACGGTTGTACTCAGTACAGCTGACACGGTTATATTTTGCTGGATCTGCATGTTGTGTTGTGTGTTTATAGGATTTTGTGATGGTTTTTAACTCTCTCTCTCTCGCTGTTGTCGGTTATCAGAATCGCGCCATTGCAACTCCTAACCAGGGTGTTTGGGACATGAGGGGAAAACAGTTTTATAATGGCATTGAGATCAAGGTTTGGGCCATCGCCTGTTTCGCTCCTCAGAAACAGTGTCGTGAAGAGGTGCTCAAGTAAGACCTCATCTGTATCTCCAGCTGTTAGATGAATTATGGATGATAAGAGGCACAGGTGATGGTTTCTGTGCTGATGTTATTGATATCTTCCTCAGGAACTTTACTGATCAGCTGCGTAAGATCTCAAAAGATGCTGGGATGCCCATCCAGGGTCAGCCATGTTTCTGTAAGTATGCGCAGGGAGCAGACAGTGTGGAGCCCATGTTCAGACACCTGAAGAACACCTACTCTGGTCTACAGCTCATCATCGTCATCCTGCCGGGAAAAACCCCCGTCTATGGTGAGAGCATCTGATATCACACACAGTCTCATGACAAACACACCCTGATTTCTGTCTGTTCATGTGTATGTGTGAGACGAGACACACAGACGCTTCAGACTCATGACAAACACACACACTGATTTCTGTCTGTTCATGTGTATGTGTGAGACGAGACACACAGACGCTTCAGACTCATGACAAACACACACACTGATTTCTGTCTGTTCATGTGTGTGTGTGATGTGCAGCGGAGGTGAAGCGTGTTGGAGACACTCTTCTGGGAATGGCCACTCAGTGTGTTCAGGTGAAGAACGTGGTGAAAACATCTCCTCAGACACTCTCCAACCTCTGCCTGAAAATCAACGTCAAACTCGGAGGCATCAACAACATCCTGGTGCCTCATCAACGGTGAGTCTGTCACTGTGTCTGTGGAGAATGAAGTCAGTGTGTCGTGAGTGTGAATGTTTCTTCTTCTCGCAGGTCTGCAGTGTTCCAGCAGCCTGTGATCTTTCTGGGAGCAGACGTCACTCATCCTCCTGCTGGGGATGGAAAGAAACCCTCCATCACTGCTGTAAGCACCTCAGCCTTCCCTCTAAACTTCTCCAGAGCTCCTTAGATTGGTATCAGCATGTGAGTGTGTGATGAGTGTGTGATGAGTGTGTGATGAGTGTGTGATGAGTGTGTGATGAGTGTGTGATGAGTGTGTGATGAGTGTGTGATGAGTGAGTGTGTGAGTGAGTGTGTGAGTGAGTGTGTGAGTGAGTGAGTGTGTGAGTGAGTGAGTGTGAGTGTGAGTGAGTGTGAGTGTGAGTGAGTGTGTGTGAGTGAGTGAGTGTGAGTGTGAGTGAGTGAGTGTGGTGAGTGAGTGAGTGTGAGTGAGTGAGTGAGTGTGAGTGAGTGAGTGTGAGTGAGTGAGTGTGTGAGTGAGTGAGTGTGAGTGAGTGTGAGTGTGAGTGTGTGAGTGAGTGTGAGTGAGTGAGTGTGAGTGAGTGTGAGTGAGTGTGTGAGTGAGTGAGTGAGTGAGTGAGTGAGTGAGTGAGTGAGTGAGTGTGAGTGTGAGTGAGTGAGTGAGTGAGTGAGTGTGAGTGAGTGAGTGAGTGAGTGTGAGTGAGTGTGTGAGTGAGTGAGTGAGTGTGTGTGTGTGGTGAGTGAGTGAGTGAGTGTGTGAGTGAGTGGTGAGAGTGAGTGTGAGTGAGTGAGTGAGAGTGAGTGAGTGTGTGTGGGGGTTGGGGTCTGTGAGTGAGTGAGAGTGTGTGTGAGTGTGTGTGTGTGGTGGGGTTGGGGTGTGTGAGTGTGAGTGAGTGTGTGTGTGTGGGTTGGGGGAGTGTGGTGTGTGTGAGTGGGTGGGGGTGGTGGTGAGTGTGTGTGTGAGTGTGAGTGTGGGGGGGTTGGGGTGTGTGAGTGTGAGTGTGTGTGAGTGTGTGAGGGGGTTGGGGTCTGTGAGTGTGAGGAGTGAGTGTGTGTGAGTGTGTGTGTGGGTGTGGGGTGTGAGTGTGAGTGTGTGTGTGTGTGTGTGTGGAGTGGGGGGTTGGGGTGTGAGTGTGTGTGTGTGTGAGTGTGTAGGGGGGGTTGGGGAGTGAGTGAGTGTGTGGGGGGTTGGGTGTGTGTGTGTGTGTGTGTGTGTGTGGGGGGTTGGGGTGTGTGAGTGTGAGTGTGTGTGAGTGTGTGTGGGGGGGTTGGGGTGTGTGTGTGTGTGTGTGTGTGTGTGTGTGTGTGTGTGTGTGTGTGGGGGGGGTTGGGGTGTGTGAGTGTGTGTGTGTGTGTGTGTGTGTGTGTGTGGGTGTGTGTGAGTGTGTGTGAGTGTGGGGTGTGTGAGTGTGTGTGAGTGTGTGGTGGGTGTGAGTGTGTGTGTGTGTGTGTGTGTGTGTGTGTGTGTGTGTGTGTGTGTGAGTGTGTGTGAGTGCTGCTCAGGGCTCAATGATTTGCTGGCGAGAAGGAAATGACATCACCTCACACACTGCTGTACACAACCACCTGGAGGCTCGTACTCTTTCTGTGGTTGCCAGGCGATGGTGACAAAGGGCTGAATCACAGAGACAAACCCCTTTCATGATGTGGGGGCGTGGCCAGCAGATGGTTTCTACAGACAGTTGACAGCAGCTGCTTGAGTTTGGCTGGTTTTCTGTCACTAGCTGGTGGTGGTTCTCTGTACGCTCTCCATATGTTTGTGCTCAGGTCTGTTTTGCAGTTATGCAAAGGAAACGCAGCACTCACTGCTGTGATGCAGGAGTGTTATGGATGGTTGTCAGGGTGTTGCTGTGGGGGTTTTTACGCTGATCTGGGTGGTTGCTAGGTGCAGTGATATATGTGGTGGTTTCTGGTTGGTTGTTACTGACCTCAGTTCAGACAGTTTTGATGCCACACCCTGTTCAGATCACATAGATTAAAGTGTGATACTGATGTGTGTGCAGGTGGTGGGCAGTATGGACGCTCATCCCAGCCGCTATTGTGCTACAGTTCGGGTCCAGCGGCCCAGGCAGGAGATCATTGAAGACCTTTCGTACATGGTGCGAGAACTACTCATCCAGTTCTACAAATCCACCCGCTTCAAACCCACCAGAATCATCTTCTACAGGGACGGAGTGCCAGAGGGTCAGTTACCACAGGTAATCATCTCCACTTTCATCGGTGCTTTGCTCAGCTCACACTTATAATAACGTGTTTCAGACAGTCATCAGTGTTTGTGGTTTTGTGTGACGTATGATCTGGTGTCTTGATCCTGGTCTGAAGCCCTCATGGGTCAAACTCACAGTTCAGATTGGTTCACAGATCAATTGGGAAACTCACGGTGTAGATCACATGTTTGATGCTCGCTTCAGTTTACAGCTGGATTGGTCAAATGTTTGTTTTTTATCAGAATGTTTTCTGTGTGTGTAGATTTTGCATTATGAGCTGCTGGCCATCAGAGATGCCTGCATTAAGCTGGAGAAAGATTACCAGCCTGGCATCACATACATCGTAGTTCAGAAACGTCACCACACGCGCCTCTTCTGTGCCGACAAGTCCGAAAGAGTGAGTTCTGAAAAAACTACAGTGTAAAGTTGACTAAAATTCTACACCTGTCACCACAGCAAAGCCATTTACTGTGATGCAGAGCTAAAAGAAGCTGGAGTGCAGAGCTAAAAGTCTGCACCTTTGCTTGAAGTTCATTGTAATCTCCGTCTCTTTGCTCAGATTGGGAAGAGCGGGAACATTCCAGCAGGAACTACAGTCGACACCAGCATCACACATCCGTTTGAGTTTGACTTCTACTTGTGCAGTCATGCAGGGATTCAGGTGAGGAGGTGTTCACGTCTCTGAGGTTCTGACAGTCGCTGCTGAAGCGTTCCTCATCTGCTGTTGTTCTCATCTCAGGGCACCAGTCGACCGTCTCACTACTACGTGCTGTGGGACGACAATCGCTTCACTGCAGATGAGCTACAGATTTTAACCTACCAGCTGTGCCACACGTATGTGCGCTGCACGCGCTCTGTATCCATCCCAGCCCCAGCGTACTACGCCAGACTTGTGGCCTTCCGAGCGCGCTACCACCTGGTGGATAAAGAACATGACAGGTGAGTCTGTGATCAGAGTGACATCTGATGTTTCATTTTATCATGGGCAACACGACACTGCTTGTGCAAACATTAAACTGTCATTGAAAATATTCAATTAAAATAATCCAGGAAAATTATTTCAAAATGTTTTATTGGATGTGATATGATTGGTTAATATTACTTTCCTGCCCACGTAGCTTTGGTTACATCAGCAAAATAATAAAAGAAACTTTATCTTACATAATGTTGTGCAATCATGCTCAATTAAAGACCAGATATTTGTAAGGTAACAAAATAGAATAAAAGCAGCTCAGTTTGAACTGGTTTTCTAACCTGTGTGTGTGTCTGCAGCGGGGAGGGCAGCCACGTCTCTGGTCAGAGTAACGGCCGGGATCCACAAGCTCTGGCCAAAGCAGTGCAGATACATCACGACACTCTGAGGACCATGTACTTCGCCTGAGCCAGCTTCTCTAACACCCCACTGGGCCACCACACTCGCCCTCGAGCCTGTAACCCGGCTGCTACCAGTCCAATGAAGCCCAATGACATGAACCGAACATGGACTGTCACACTTTGTGTTTTAATCTGGCTGAACTGTGCTCTTTTTTTTTTTATTTAATGGTGTATTGTTGTATACTACCTTCACACTCCCACATGTACAGACGTATGCAATACGGAGGGAAGGAATGCAGACAAACTCGCCACCACACAGATGCCTCTTAACCTGTATGTCCGGCAATGCCAGAGTTCAAGCTCTGAGTGGAGGAATTGTTTTGCTTACTGCATTTTCAACTTTTTTTTTTTTTTTATCATTGTGAGTTTTTTGTTGTTTGTTTGTTTTTTTTATTCTATTTTTGTGAAATATATGGTACATTAGCACTTAGTGTTAGCCTAAAGACACCACAAGCTGAGCATTTATTGTTTGTGAAGCCGCATGTGCTGCCAGGCGGTAATCAACTGTAGCATGCCACAAATGCAGGTATCTCTCCTGCATTGCAGTGATGTCACGGGTGTAGCCAATCGTATTTAGACTTGCCTCGTTAGTTATAGAGTGGCTGAATTAGCATAACGATAGATGGACCACAGAGTGCGTTAACTGCACCTACATCAGCATTACACGGAAACCAGCATTATGCACCAGCTAAATGCGATGGCAACTCTTCAAGGGCCGTGTCTTTAACATGAGTGTTTCTCTGCACTGGGTTCAGCTGTGCTGCTCTGGAATGGGGTGTTTTCCCTTGTATTGTTGTGACACGGTTCTGGTGCATTTAATTTTCCTCCACTTTAAATAATAGTTTAGCCCAAAATTATTTTGTTGTCATGTATTCACTCTCATGTCATTCCAGCCCTGAATTTGTTTTCACGACACACAGAAGCTGAAGGGCAGAATGTGACAGGTGCTTTTTCTATACAGTGAATGTGGCGGGTGTTGTATACTGCCAGCTCTCCTGCATAGACACTTCATTCACTTCCAGAATACTGAATACAGTATTGTGTCTTTGTCAGTATTAGGTTTCATCTGCTTGAGATGTATGGAAAACAGAATTCTGCTGTCCTTTATATTTCAGATGGCATAATAACACAGGTTTGGAATAACATGAGGTTGATAACGTTTTTGAATGCACTGTTTCATTTAAAACATTTCTTCCACTGATCTCTGTAAACAAAGCAAGAACAGCCAGTAAGAACAACCTGTGACACATTTTAGCAGTTAGAAGAGAAGTCGCAGTGTTTTAATCTCTGTACATAGCAGCCCACCTCCCTCCCTCACACAGAGGCTTTGCTTTCCTGTTGGGTCACATGACCACACGCTTCCTTCTGTGTAGATGTGCTGCGTTTGAAAGGTGCCACAGTAACACTGCCACATTCCCTTTAACACACACACATAGTTCGCCAATTTAACACTTGCCTCATGTCTGTTGTTGCAACGAGTATGTGGGCATGCAGGAAAACGCCTTTTGTCTGTTAGGGAGCATTAGGGGAATGTTATGCCATGTAATCATGTCATATTGGATGTATGAAATGCATGTTTAAACTGAGCTCGTGTTGTAACTGGACTCTTGTAGTAATCACATTAAGATTCTGCATTTACACATTTGATGCCATAGTTTCTCACTTCATTTAAATGAACAGTTCACCCAAACATGAATCGTTCTGTTATTATTTACTCACCTGTTTGCTTTAGGAGAAATCATAAAGAATTGACTTATTTTTAAATGCAGCAGCTGTTCATAGTGACTGACTGTCAAAAAGGCAAAACAATATTATAATATTAGTCCATTAGACTCATAACTACACTGCAGTCATACGGCTTCATGAGTTGTATAGACTTTGCTTTTGTTGTTTTTTAGACATTGATGTGTGTTGATTATAAACTCTTGTATGGAAAAGGTACAATTATTCTTTAGAATGATGTCATGTGAGTAAATAATGACAGAATTGTTTACTGGGTGAACATTTTTCAGCTGTGAAAAGGGTCGTGGTTCAGTAATGTTGATGCCTCAAATCAGCCTCAGACGGCCAGTGGAAAGTCAGAATAATCTGAGGATGTAACAGTTTTCCATGTTTGGTTTTAAATCATGTTTATGAGATGTATACAGAGACATGCTTTTATAGATTCGGTTTTATCCACCCAGCGAGGTGATTTTATTGAGCCCCTCTTGTATGATATGAATCTGGTGTCAATATTCTAATGCAGTACTTGACTCTGAAAGCCACACGCACCTCGTGACTGAAGAACAACATGGAGGTGACTGAAGAGTGAACTTCACCTGACCTCACTGATGAAGCAATATTAAAGCACTGATTCTCAACACTGCTCGTCATAGCACTTCCCAGTAGATTCAGTGAACGGACATGTTTGGCTCTGTATGTAATAGTGAGAGGACTTTGTTTGGAATGGTTATTTTTTAAAGAAAATAAAGTTGTTTTTTAAATAAATGCTGTGTTTGCTCCTGTTTTAGATGGCTGTTTGTTGAGTGAAGTTCATTCTTACGGTCACAGGTTTCTTGCAGTCCATCACTGAATCCTGAGGTCAGCAGTATTAATAATGTATGTTATCTTATCAATACTTCTGTTAATTCTGTACCACACACAGATTTATTCTTATAGTCAACATGAACATTTTGACATTAATGTGATGAGATAACCAGTGACAACATATAGGGTACATTATATGGCTTGATTTTTAATCTTTGGAAATTGATGGGATAATGAAAAGTGGATGTTACATATTGGATAGCCAGGTTGAAAAGTTGGTTAACAGCAGGTTATTACATTTATATTTACGAATCTCTTTGCAGTAGATAAATATGTAAGTTGACATGTCTATTATTTTATATTCTATGACAACTTTCATATGAAACTCTAACACGATTAATGTCCACCAGGTGTCGCTGTACAGCTACATCTTCACCTCCACATGATATATTAGATTTAATACATAATAAGTGTATAAAATCTTAGTTTATATGTAGTTTGATATATAAAGATAAGCTGACAGTTTATAAAATCATGATTTCATAAAAAAATGGGCTTCGTAAAATCAATGGGTGTTATTTTGAATATCTTATTCTGCGGCGAGCGTCAAGTCAGGGTCTTTTATTTTACAAACACCAACTTCCGGTTTCACGTTTCATGAAAACATTCATCGTTAGTTTTTAGTTACATGTTTTAGGTATGTTTGTCGTGTCGGTTTTAATTTTATTTTAGGTACGATATACATGAATTGTAGCATGTGCAGTTTGTTTGTGTCTGTCTGAATTGAAATTTACGGGTGCTGTGAGTAAAACAGGGTTCAAATTAAAGGTCTGAACCGACATATTCCACACGCACTTTATTTTACATCTGTGAGAAATCAATAAACTAATATGATTTATTGCAATATAATATCAGTGATAAGTCATATATTGTGCGTTTATTATAAGCATTTAATTTGGACTGCTGCACGGATATTCTCACCCTTCAAGAAGTTTCACCGCCTGTAAGAGAAGTTGACTGAAGTGATCAGGACTTCAGCACAGGTGAGTGCTCACTTTCATCTGTATTACACGTCTGGAGGAGAGGAACCTGCAGATCATGATGTCTGCTGATGGGGCACACTTCCAGTGCAGACATGTCCTTGTCACACTCTTTATTGTCATATTAATACACTCCTATTCATGTTCATAAATGCACTGATTTCAGTATTTCTCGAATATTTTTGTTAGGCCATGAATGAATATAAACAACATTTGGATTCATTTAGTGATGAATGTACACTACGATAACAAAGTCTCTGTTGCTCTAGTCACTGTTCAAATGTTCTGTTCTGTGTTTTTATTTCTTGTATGCACAATATCTGTGTAATCTGTAATAATCTATAATAATTGCAATTCAACACAGAAGTGCTGGAGAGATACATGGATGCCAGTGATAAAACTGTGGAGGGTGAAGACGGAGTGAAAGGTTTTAGTGGAAGATTAAATGTTGAAGTGCTCACATTTAGTGTCTTGACTTTATAGATCATTAAATGATGTTATATTGCGTGTCATTATGTGTTGTCATTCAGCAGACGCTTTAATCTGAAGTGACCTAAAATGATGAACATTGCAGGAATTAGAGCAGAAAAAAGAATGCAGAAAAATTACACAGGATATGTTTTAATAAATAGTAAATGCTTTAGTGTTGAACTATTTAAATCTGGAAACGAATAACCAAAAGCAAACATTATATTACCCTTTAAAAGAGAGACTTATATAGTTACAATTATAACTTTTATAACTCATATATATAACTAAGCCTTAATTTACGTACTGTCGGGCTACATTAGACGTGTCGCCACTAGAGGTCGCTGGCGCAGCGGCTGCTTCACATCACGTATTCAGCATGTACTGCAGCTCTGGTTTTAATATCTGACAAATATCATGAAATGCAGGTCAAATGACACCAAACACACGGGTGGTGTGCTCAGATGATTTGTGATGTTTGGGAGTCCGCCAGTGCTGTTGTTTTTATTATTGATATGTGTTTCGGTCTATAGGCTCTTCAGACATTGGAGAGAAGGTCTGATGTTTCGATCTGATTCTCCTCCAGAATGTGTGGCAGAGCGCCTGAAACGAGCCGGGACACCTTTCCTGTAATCTGTAGTCTGGACCTTGAAAGGCCTTCTCACTCGCGGAGGAACACGGGAATGCATTGTACGCGAGGAGACGTGACGGCTCTGTCAGATAGTTCTCCGTGATTTTAGAACTTGCGTTTCTGGTGACGTTTTCATTACATCTGTGACTGTATATGACGTCGACAATTACGTGTAGACGTCAAACTGAACAACATCCCGGAGACTGAATCCGTACAGAGGTAACCTTACGACATACTTGTGCGAGCCACGGAAGTATCCGGGAGCCAGAAAGACGTGATTCGCCTGTTAGCGCGCAGTGTTTGGGAGTCTCGTAAAACGCGGCGTGGATCAGACAGACGATCATGCGTCTTAACTAACATCTTATGCCTTTATTATTACTAATGCTTGACGCTTAAAACTCCTGATGGCCTAATAATATCCGACATTTAGGCAAATATTAAGTTTAATCTGAACATTTCTAATAGTATTATAGTGGAATAAACCAGGTTAAACTTTTAATGATAGTGTTTTTGTTAACTGGTCTTAAGTAATCAGAATCAGAATAAGCTTTATTGTTAGGTATGTTTGCACATATTAGGAATTTGTTTTAGTGACAGAAGCTCCACAGTGCAACAGAATGACATGACAAGACAAGACAGATAATTAAAAGAACAATATACAAATATACAGAGAAATGTTGTCCAGTCTGTTTTAAATACATCTTGTGCTTTTTACATT
>JAZGTH010000015.1:1157500-1267500 GCA_036877525.1 Chromobotia macracanthus
GGTTGTTGTTCTCTTAAAAACGATATTGTACCCCCAGAGATTGTCTTCTTTTAGATGGCAGACTGCAGCCGGTATAAATACAGGGCTTATTTAGTGATGATAATGTATTCTGCTTGGTTTATCTGATTCTTCTCGTTTCATTTTCACTTCCTGCTCACAGACGAGCTCTCCTCTCCTCTCTCAGCTTCCTAACGCATGTTAATCAGCACGGCTGAAGCTCAGTTCCTCATGCACCTTCACTTTGAGCTGAAGGACGGTTCTTCACACCGTTCCCTTAGCGGTGCATGATGTGTTGTCTCCTCGTTTCATTTCTGTCTGTTTCAGGGTCGGGGTGTGTTTGTGTGTGCTGTATTGCAGTAATATTTCATAGGCGGTACATTTCCAGAACCAAGTCCAGCGAGGCCGCCTCACGGGATGAATGCATGCAACTAATGCAACCATAACGAGCAGCTGCACGGTTTCATTCCTCGCACTATACCTACAGTCTGAGCAGCACAATCTCTCCGAGAGCTGTTTTCAACCTCGTCGTTATGCAACGTCAATTTACCACCCCCTGCCCAGCCCCCGTTCACGAATCCGTTCCGCGCTCTGAGCGATCCAGCCCGCGTCTTACCGCTCTCCGCGCAGCTCGGTAAAATGGCTGTGTGGCGCTGAGCCTCGTGCTGGTGTGATCGGTGCTCGGCTCGACTCTACTGCTCCACTCCTGCAGCAGAACCCCACACATCCGCGCGGTGACATTTCATTACCCGGGAACCCGTTTACGGTGCGAGAGAGTCCGAAAACAGAGCCGACGGTGGAGTCCGGATTCGGTCCGGCGTGAGGGGTGGGGATGAGTCGGGACACGGGTGAACTGTTGTAAACTGTTTGTATTTACATTCAGTGCTTCGCGTTTGATTGTGACCGACTCGCCGAGACGGAGAGGGGGGTATCATGGCCGCTCAGGTCGCCAGCGCTACCTCTCTCAACACCAGTCCGCCTTCCGAACTCAAAAAACCGGATCGAGACCCTAAGGAGGAGTCGGTACCGGGGGAGAAGCAGCAGGAAAATAAGGAGCCGGGATTGGAGAGCGGATCACCGGGTCGCGGGGAACTGCAGGACCGGGCCGATGTTGGAAATGCTGGGGGAGGAGGGGAGTCTGAGATGAAGAACGGGAACGGGAATCCGCCGAGGGTGAATAATAATCAAAATGATACCACCGGACCCGAAGGCAATAACCACCCCGGTATGGTGCATCATCACGCGCCCGGTTTTCCGCCACCTTCTTACGGCTACAGTCAGCACTACGGCCGGGCCTCTATTCATCAACATGGCGGACAACAAAGCCCTGGCATGGCAGCTGCAGCGGGGCCAGGCGCGCTGTCGAGCAACATGATGGACCCGTATCAGCCCAACTCGCACGATCACGGCTTCCCGAACCACCAGTACAACAGCTACAGTCCGTTCGGGAACCGCAGCCCGTACCCCGGGCAGGGATACGGAGTGAACTCTCCGCGCAGCGCTCCTCAGGCTCAGGCGGTAGGGGGGCAGTCAGCCAAGCAACAGCAGCCAGCAGCGGGAGGATCTATGGCTGCGTCTTACAATAATCAGAGGTATAACATGGGAAATCCGCAGCCCACATCCACCCCGACCCTCAACCAGCTCCTGACCTCCCCGAGCGGTGTCAGGGCCTACCCGAACTACCCGCCGAGCGACTACAACAGCCAGGACGGGGCTAAGGGAGCAGCAGATATGGGCAGCGGTGGGCAGTATGGTGGGGGCCATCCGGGTTGGCAACAAAGGACCCATCACCCGCCGCCCATGAGCCCGGGAAGTACGGGACAAGCTCTGGGCAGAAACCAGGTAAAATTTGAGCTCCAGCAGACACGAACCTCATGAAGTCACACGAGTGTGAAACGCACGTCTGCTGTTGTGTGAGCGGTGTGTAAAATGGCTGCTGCCGTCTTGTTTGTCTAGCAGCTCGCGCGTCTGGGTGCAATCGTTCAGGGAGAAGAGTTGCATTCACGTTGTGTTTTGGTTATCCGGCGGCCATCGTGAGTTAAAGCGACATCTCGAGTGTTTAACAGCGCGGTAACGCTGGTTTAGCTCACCCTGCGCCAGCCCGAGGCTTCAGCGAGCCGATGTGTTTAATTTGAGCTGTCGTCTGAATAGTCGTCCAGCACGCACTATGTAGTGCTTACTATTTAGTGGACGTGCTCGCTGTCACTTCGGAAATTAATTAGCGGGAATTAGCATTCAGTGATCAGATATTTAATGTGGGAGACGTGCTTTGGTTTGCACACTTGTGGCCGAAAAGCGTCTGCGGTGCTCGGAGAGAGAAACGCATGTGAACCGGTTTGAGTTCCGCTGCTGCGTGAACCGGATCGAGTGTGAACCGGATCGAGTGTGAACCGGATCGAGTGTGAACCGGATCGAGTGTGAACCGAGCGCGGGCCGGTTTGAACGGTGGAGGTAAACGCGGCTGTCACACACTCGCTCTGGGTTGACATGCTCCCTCACGTCTGATTGGCTGGAGCTTCTGGCCATTATAATGGCGTGTGACGTAACGCCGATGACGTCATAATGCTCGCCTCCCTCATATCTGAATCCTCCAGTGTTTTTATGAAACATGATTGACGCATTCAGCAGAAATGACAGCATCACACACATCTGTCCGTGTTGAGAAGGTTCTGTGGTTCACTACTGCAGCGGTTCATGTACTGAGTGCTGTGTTGCGTTCAGAGAAAAATATATGTTTTCTTTACAGGAAAACAAAAATGTGAGGAATGGGAAAAAGGGACTTGGCCCTATTTCATTTACATTTGATGCACATTATTGTTGTGATGTGTTAAACTCTGGATGTATCTTCTCATCTGTCGTATGTGTAACAAGTTTTAAAGTTGATATTATTGTTATTATTATTAGATAATTTGATACACAGTGATTTCATAATTGAAGAGAGTTGCGTACAGTATGGCGATATGTCATCATCTGTCTGATCTGTCATGCTATTCTTGTCCATACAGGCCAAAATCTCCAATGTCTTGGTTACATTTAAACACTTCTGGTGGATTTTAAAGTTTGCTGTTCATCTGTTTACAAGTTAACTTCAGTTTCCAGAGGTTGATGTTAAACAAGTACATACCAGCAGCTCCTTTAGTTTGCGTTCAGAGGTTAAATTAAAAGCATCAAAACTTACAGAGCTGTTTCACATGCTTTTATTTTTGACCACAAGTCATTCATGTTTTGAAGCGATGATGTGATATTGTGATTTCGCTCAGTAGTATTGTGTTTCTCTCTGCTTCATTTGTGTGAAAGTGAGAACTTGTGAAAGATGGGTTTTTTTATATGCCAAAAGCTGTGAATTTTGTTCTGAGCGTCACAGCATTCAACTCTTTAAAAATATCCTTCATAAAAGTTTTTAATTTTTTCAACAGCCACACAAAACATTTGGTAACTGATTATAAAATCTCAAATACTCTTGACAGTTTGGTCTTCAAAGTTTTCACAGCATATGTGCAGAGACCAAACAATGTACGTTATCATCAAGAAATGTTTGATTTGGATTTTTAGTCATGTGAGGTGATTCTTCAAACTTTGTGTTTAGACATCATTTGTTAGTAATGAATAGTGTGATGTAGCATTAAAACTCAACACAAAAAAGATGTCCGTTTAAACGTTCAGGGCTGAATTTTGGTGAAGTGATGGTTATGGTTTTGAAAGCTGTCCTGTCCATTGATCTGTAAGTGTTCTGGTGTCCACTCATCCCCCCAGCCAATCAGAGCGCAGGTCAGCCGCCTCTCTGCCAGGACAGCTCTCACTTTATCTCATGCAGATTAGCCACGTGCTGCTTATTTATTTTATGCTTCCATTCGGACGCTGGAAAATGTCAAGAGCAGCTACAGGCCTCAGTCATTTCACACCGAAGACACCTGCCAGACCGGCCCTCTGAATCAAGCCAAATGTAGGACTGTGTGATACAGTGACATGGGTTGGTGGTGTTGCTTATTTTTCACTCATTGTGCTGTTTGATCCAGTGTCAGTCTGTGAAGAATGATGATGATGATGATAATGATGAAGGCTTGTTATTTTGTGATGTCTGTTTCTATACAGACTCAACTTGCATGTGTTTACAAGATAAAATATATCATCTTGTGTTGCATTTTGTCTATTTGACTTCTGCTTTTAAAGCCAAAGGGTTTAAACTGTAAAGGAACATTTTGTATCAATATAAGCATTTCATATCAGCATATTAACCTGAACAGTTTAATGTTTGTGACTGTATCAGTTGATCACAGTATGATGCTATTTGATTTTTTCACAAAAGTGGATAAAGATTGAAAGAGGAGATTTGTGATATAATTGAGGGATTAGATAATGAAGAACTTCATCATAAACCTCACTAATTATTTGAATTTTCTCATGTCTTCTGAAGTGAACTTTAAGATCTTTAACATTACAATGATTATTCATTACATTGTGTCTTTTAAAACATTATTTTACCTGTTCGCATGACAGTTACTGTTGCTGATGTGAAATATAACTGTTATTACTTTACAAATGTAATGATTTTTCCATTCTTACTACAGTTTCTACACTGTACATGTGTGTTATATGAAGTGTTGTGTGTGTGATACTGTATTCAGATGTTGTTTATGCAGGTCAGTCATTCTCAACATCAGGACTTTTATATGTGTGACTCAACACACCAGTATTGTTTAACAATGTTCAAAATGTCATAGGTGGTCCATTTTTTAAAGGCATAAACATCAACTGGGTTGTAATGCACCAGCATAATACATAACAAACACTAGAATAAATATTTTGATGAACAAGGGTAAAGTGCTGCTTTATAAACTTTAATTATGCTGATATTAAAGGTTTCACCTTTTTGTAATATTGAATGTAACTTGAAAGAACAGGCAGAGAAAATGTGTGTATACTGAAATAATTCTTGCCTTGTTTTCTGTGTTGATGTGGCTGAACTCTGTTTTGAGCTCTCAGAAAAAATATGTAACTTCAGTCGCTTGCATCCTTTTTATGTTAAAATGTTTAAATACATGGATATGCAGATGTCATATTTGAATACTCCAAAATTAGATGCACATACATGCAGTATAATGGTTATCAGTGGGTAATAAAGAAAATGTGTGAGTGTGAATTTACGCACTTAACATGTTTTAATTTTTTGTTCTGCATCTTGAGCTGCTGTCATGTATTGGTCAGAAATGGATGTTTGAGATATTTTGGTGTCCATCCTTGTCTGTGCTGATATTTTCTCCCCAATATTTGACAATTCTAAAAATAGATCTGCTGATATTCCAGCTCCAGTGTTGATGACTGGACCGTTCATCCTGGTGCTTTCACAAGTTCTCCTCTCTTTGACCTATCATGTCATTAAGCTGTGTCATTCATTCTGTGCCAGGATTGCCGTCTTTTTACGAAAAAGGAAAAGCTGGCCTGGCTGAGGCTCAAGTACAGCTGCGCTGTGTTAAATATTGGGCAGAGTGCCGTCTGTTTGCAGTCAGTTATATATAACACTGTTGACTTCTTAACTAAGGCTGAGCAAGGTAACAGTCAGGTTAATAACCGTGGGAATCAGAGGCAGAGTGTTTCTTTTTTCTCTCCATCTGTTTTTTCACTATCTTTTCCCCTCTGGCTGTTCTTTCTCACTTCTCCTGAGGTCTCTTGCTGTTTTGTGTGTTATTATTTATGAGGTTCTGCTACTCTTGTGTCCTTGTTTCAGACTCCAGGCTCAATGGATCAGATGGGGAAAATGCGCAGTCAGCCATATGGGTCAGGTGGTCCTTACTCCCAGCAGCCCCATCAAGGGCCCCAGCAGGGGCCGACATACCCAGGCCAGGGCTATGGGCCCCCTGGCCCTCAGAGATACCCTATGAGCATGCAAGGACGCATACAGTACGGCCAACAGGTGAGTTCTTCTTTCCCTGCGTGTTCGCACGTTGAATTAGGACAGATTTCTCAATGATTTTTTTGTGAATGGTATATTTTATGAAAGTGTTGCTCCCGCATTACTTTGTTTAATGATGCACTCTTGTAATTTTAATAGAGAACCTTCAGTCTTGGAATTGAAAGTTTTCCTTTTTTGTGTTTAACTTTTTTATGAAAAGTTTTTAAATATTTTAATAACACGTAATTTGGTTCATTGTGAAATGCATTTTCCATTTAAAAAATTTCAGGTAGGGGAGAGGTTTATTCCAATACAGATTCTCCATTGCAATGTTGATACAGTGGCACTAAAATCAATATGCCATTTAATATTTTGCTTTAGTATTCTCAACAAATGCATTGCTTTTAAAGTTTCAGTGTAGCTACAGCAATGTAAGGGTTCTGTCTGTGTTTGACAGGAATAAAGGAGAATAAAGCTATATCTGAAGTCTGTTTTCCTGCAGTGTTATATAAAAGTAAACAGAACATAAATCACAGATAAACTCCATCTGATCTTTCCTCTTCAGCAGTGAACTTTCAGTCTGTGTTTTAATATTTGTCCTCTGTACCATGTTACAGTTCTTGTTTCTTTGTTTGTCTGTTTCCCCTCATGCTGCAGAACCAGTAAGTCAGTGTGGGAAACATCATGACTGTAATGATCTTCAGTGTTATTCTGCTTGTTTGTGCAGATGGCCTCATACGGACAGCAGGGACCAGCAGGGTACATGCAGCAGGGCCAGCAGCCCTATTACCCCCATCATGGCCAGCAGCAGCAGCAGTCTCCATACCCACCTTCCCCCGGGCAACTGGGAGGTCAGGGACCTTATTCTCAACAGCCTCATGCACCCCAGCCCTCTGGCCCACCTTACCAACATCCCCACATGGCCCAGCAGCACCAGGGGCAAATGCCTGGTCCCTCACCCGGCCCACCCCAGTCCCCATACCCACAGCCCTCTGCAACGCCCCAGTCATCCCAGTCCCCGTATCCCCAGCAACAGGTGCCTCTGCCCCCACAGCAGGGGAACTCTCAGGCTCCTCCCACATCCCAGAGCCAACCCAATTACCCGACCAGCCAGAGTTCCTCCCAGCAGCCATCATCACAGCAACCTCCACAGACGGCCACACCCACATCACAGCAGCCCACAGGACATGTACAGATGCCACAGGCCCCGCCCACGTCGTACTCCCAGAATCCCCCACAGCAATCGCAGTATCAGCGGTTCCCTCCTCCTCAGGTAACTCTGGGGTTATTTCTGTTTGGTATTTGTGCCATAGCTGAGTGGGCGGAGTTTGGCTCAGTGCATAAATTACTCAGATCCTCTGACCCTATTGCATCCTTGAGTGAAATTATAAAGTATCTGCTAAATAAAGAAATCTACTCTGTGTTTTTGCAACCCATGTTTATTATTTGTGTAAACGTATCCACAGTAGCTGCTGTGCAAATATTTGTTATTCCCTCGCTGTTTGAACTAAATTGAATGACTGCTTGCTGTTTTAAATTCTTTATTTGAAACCTGGAATGCATTTAATATGACAGTGCCATCACTTTAAAAGACTCTTATTGGACAGTAATAAAAACTTAATTGGAACAGGCTATTTTTAAGTATGGAAACAGAAACAGGGCTTTGTGATTGTGTTATATTGCACAGTCTGACAAGCAGCAATGTAACAGTCTGAGAGGTGGAGTAAAAGCCACAGACACACTGTGTGACTTCAGCTGTCCTATGTCAGACTGTGTGATACACATCATAAACACTGAAACAGTCGCATTTCTGACGTTGCCACAGCTCACGTGGGTTCATGACACACATAGTTTATCCAGTCAGTGAAGAGAGAGCGAAATAGAACTCCTTTCTTTTTGATGAAACAACATATACGACAAATGAATCTTAAGCAGTAAAACTGTACAGTGTGCACTCCGTTTTAAACTGACGTGGGCTGCTGTGTTCCCTGCAGGAGATTTCCCAGGAGCCCTTCAGCTCTCAGTCCAGCGCTCCGACCTCCGGTCAGCCTCTGGTGTCCAAAGGAAGTGCAGAGGACATGCAGGGAAGACCCTCCAGTCTACCAGTATGTCTGATTTCACGCTGTAATCTCTCTCATGCTGCGTTTGAATGTGTTCTGCTGTGTTTTGTGTGACTGAGCTTTTATTTTGAAGCTGACTTTTAAACTGCATTGATCGTCGGGTTAATTAGCTGCTTCTGTGGGTTGATTCTAGAGGATGTGAGTGTAATTCAGTGTTAGCTGAATGTATCCGAGTTTCGGCAGTGGTTTTTGTAGGGCTTGCAGATTATCGCAGACATGCGGGGTGTCACATGTCCCGCGGTGTGGCATGCTGTGCTGAATTTTTTTTAAAATTCTTTTAGAATTATTTATGCAACTTTAATCTAAGTTCATCTTAGTTTAGAGGCTCTTTGGAGTATTTGGATGGAGTACTGTACTTTAATTTTTTTGTCTCACTACATGATCATTAAAGTTAACTAGCGAAGGCAAAAGGTATATTAAAGGTAAAATACATGCATACTTTATACCGCCTTTTCACATCTCTGGAATACTTAATTCTGACTGGTCAATCTTGGCATTTGGTGGTTATTTATTTAATATAATGACCATCATCTATATGAACTGGTATAACTGTGATGGCTCATTTAGGATGTGTTTCTTACATAGCTGTGTTCTATCTCAACAAGCAAGATAATAACAAGTTAGTAGTTAATTGTAGTAAAAATGTATATGATGTATGATATTTGATGACCTAAAACCTTGCTGTCACTAGCCTCTTTCACACATGCTGTCTTTACTGGTAAATCACTAGCAAATTACCATTAAGAGATGAAAAGAAGTCAAAGCCTATCACCATTGTTTGCATGAATAGTACATTTGTGTATTTACTAGTGGAGTCATTATGTTAATGTTTTGGTAAATTACCAGGATTACTGAGTTAAAGGGGCTAGTGGTTCTTTCGGTACCTTTGCATCCTCTGTGTGAATTCTGCTCCTGTCTGCAAGATTTCATAACATTTGAGTGTGTTATGACCTGTCAAGACTGTTTAAAAAGAACGCATAGAGAGACGTGCAGCTGCGCTGACTCTGCACACGTGCAGCTGTAGCCATGGCAACTTCAGGGACGCTGTGATCTCACTTTATTCCTCTCAGATGAGATAAATCAGGCCGACAGCCTCCGGCTGTGTGACTGTACGTGTACAAGAGCACTTGAGTGTGTGTGTGTGGTCTCCCAGACAAAAACAGTGTGCCAGAGATTGTTGTGGAAGGCTTGAAGCTGTCATTGAGAGTTACTGAAGAAAAGAGTTTGCTGTATTTACATTTGCAGCTGAATTATTGATTTTTCATGAGTTGTTAGAGGTTTATATTTGTGGGAGTTCTATATCTCGCTATTTGTTTTTAGTCTAAACAGATTTATCCCACAAGAATTTGGGTTTTTGTTTTTGTTTGTTAAAGACGTTTTGTTTCTGCCCTCGTTTAAACAACACACTTTTGTTCAGTATCTGTAGCCACATTTGATATTTTTAGAAATCTTGACAGCTGAATGTAGCTGACAGGAAAATAAAGCGATAGTTGAATAAAGATGGTGATGTCACGCAGACTCGGCCGACAGCTTCATTTTCAAGCACTGGAATAATTAGCCAAGAACATTTCTGACATTTCTAGTGCTTTGAGTCTTTGATTTCTGTTGATTTCTGACCTTTCACGTTGTTTAGGATCTGTCTGGTTCTATCGATGACCTGCCCACTGGTACAGAGGGTGCTCTGAGCCCTGGGGTCAGCACATCTGGAGTATCTAGCAGTCAGGGAGAACACAGTAACCCAGCACAGTCGCCCTTCTCGCCCCACACGTCTCCTCCGGGTGGCTCTCCTGCCAGTGCCACAGCATCACGCTCCGGCCCGCTCTCTCCTGCCACAATGACAGGTGAGACTTTAAATGATGGTAAAATCATGATGTTAATGTCACAAAATGTGTAATGCGTTCTTTAACATGCATCCCAGGCAGGCTACAAACAATTCATAACGCAATGAAGTCATTTTTGTGTCACAAATGTCTCCAAGTGAATTGCAGTTTGTTAATTTGAGGGGCCTGACCAATGTTGTGTTTTAGGTGCAGAACTCTTGTTTAGTGCAACCAATAGAAGAGCATTTGAAATATGTTTGAAAACAAGCGTCTTGCGTCTTTCTTTTTGGTAGGGAACCAGATGCCTCCCCGCCCCTCAAGCAGACATTCGGACGGGCTCATGCCCCCCTCAGTGAACATGTCTAGTGTGGGCCAGGACAGAGGTGATTCAGTCTGTCACAGTGTTGATGATGAGGCCTTGTTTTCCACCGTCATGCTCTTCTCTGTTGTCATTACATTAATCTTGTTGTTGTTTTAGGATACATGCAGAGAAACCCTCAAATGACACCCTACGGCTCTCCTCAGTCTGGATCTGCTCTGTCTCCTCGTCAGTCCTCTGGAGGCCAGGTGCATGCTGGGATGGGTCCTTATCAGCAGAACAACTCAATGGCAAACTATGGGCCTCAGGGTGGTCAGTTTGGCCCACAGGGTAGGTGTCACAGTCTCATAAAGAGAGCAGTTGATGCAGTACATGCATATTTAATCACAGTAAGTTACGAGGTCCTGATGTAACACATCAGAACTTTATGTGTAGTGTGGGTGCAGATGAGATATATAAGTCTATATATAATATGAGTCTATAATATTTTGAAGTGGTTATTTTATTCTCTCGTTTCTTGCTGTCTGTCCAGATCCTCACTCTACCTCTGTCTCTCTGTGCTATCAGGCTATTTTTAGCTCTGTTTGATGTAACATGGCTCACGTCCGTTGTATTTTGTAGTTGAATTTCAACTGTCTGATGACTGTAACAGTGTTTTAGGATCATGTTACACCATGTCATCATCATCTCCAGGTTACCCGAGACAACCAGGTTACAGTGGCATGTCTAATGCCAGTTACCCAGCTCCTGGAGTGGGTGGATCTATGAGCCCAATGTCTGGTCAGGGAGGAGGGCCTCTGTTTTCTGGCTTGTCTTCTGCGAGGATGCCTCATGGACAGATGGGTGCTCGTCCTTACGGCCCCAACATGAGTCCCAGTATGGGCCCTAATATGGGCAGCATACCGCCTCAGGTGGGGTCGGGCATGTGTCCGCCTCCGGGTCTCAACAGAAAGCCGCAGGACGCTGCAGCCATGCAGCACATACCCACAAACTCCATGCACAACAGGTACACTCAGCTGAAACAGAACTAGATCATCAACAGTGTCACTGTCCAATAACATGTCCACCTTCAGAGCACTGCAGGGTTATTGTTTTCTCCATTACTCACATCTGGTGTCATTGAGGCTAAATGTTGTGTTTTTGTAACTAGCAGACTACCGGGTTACCCCAACATGTCTCCTGGTCCTGGTATGATGGGTTCAGCTCCTCCGTACGGGCCGTCTGTGAACAGCATGCCAGGAATGATGAACACTCAGGGTCCTTCCTACCCCATGAGTGGTAACATGGCCAACAACTCCAGTGGTAAAGCAGAACACAGTTCTGTTGTGTCGAATTAGTTGTTTGTAAAACTTGTAGAAATAAATTGTCCTAATACATCATTGTACTTAATCTGCAAGCAAATGTGTTGCCATGTAAAAAAAAAATCGTTTTTTCTCTTAGGCATGTCCCCTGGTCCAGATTTTGGTATGGATGGAAAACTTAACCAGGCACAAAAAATGAATAACAAAGTTGAGGGCACACCCAAGACAGAATCAAAATCCAAGGTTTGCTTAATATTATAAAAGAAAATCAGAAACTGTTAAAGACTTTGTTCCAATTACTTTGTAATTCCTTCCAAAAAAATGATTCTGCCTAGAAGTCAAGCTCTTCGACAACAACCAATGAGAAGATCACGCGGTTGTATGAGCTTGGCCCAGAGCCAGAAAGAAAGCTGTGGGTGGATCGTTACCTGGCCTTCATAGAAGAGAAATCTCTGGGCATGAGTAACCTGCCAGCCGTGGGACGCAAGCCCCTTGATCTCTTCCGCCTCTACATGTCTGTCAAGGAGATTGGAGGTCTTACACAGGTAGAAGCTGTGAAGACACAAATGTGTAGATGAATAGGTCATTTATGTTTATAAATTCATCAACATCCCTGACTTACATCCTCTTAAGGATGTTTGCTTATATTTTTTTGACATCTTTGTAACTGCAGGTTAATAAGAACAAGAAATGGAGGGAGCTGGCCACAAATCTGAACGTGGGGACCTCCAGCAGCGCTGCCAGCTCTCTAAAGAAACAATACATCCAGTGTCTTTATGCCTTTGAATGTAAGATTGAGCGTGGAGAAGACCCACCACCTGACATCATGTCTGTAGAGACCAAGAAGAACCAGACCAAGATTCAGCCTCCCTCCCCAGGTAACTGCTGCAGTCTTTGACATCTGTAAGTCCCTAACAAGTAAACTGGCAAAATAAGATCTGTTGCATGCAGTTCCAAATTTTAGAAAGGTGTAATGATCGTAGTATATTTCCTGATGTTGACGTTTCTTTGTGTGGACCAGCGGGGTCTGGCTCTCTCCAGGGGCCCCAGACCCCGCAGTCCACCAGCAGCTCTATGGCAGAAAGTGGAGATCTGAAGCCCCCAACTCCTGCCTCTACCCCACACAGCCAAATGCCCCCAATGCAAAGTGGAAGGTTAGTTATGGTCATACTCATCTGCTTCCTGTACTGGTCTGATTTGGCTGTGCAGCTCTCTTTACCTGCCCTGTTCCATAGGAGCAGTGTGAACCTGCAAGATCCATTTGCGGACAGTGACCCAGCCTTCTCTCGGAGAAACACTATGACCCCCAATTCTGGCTATCAGTCCGGAATGAGCACTCCAGAGATGCCTGCTCGAATGGGGCCCTACGAGCCCAATAAAGACCACTTCAGTGGCATGCGGAAAGGTTTGTATCTTAGTTGAAGTTTCTTCTGAAAAATTAGATATATCTGGTGCCAAAGACCAGACAAGCATTTAACAGTAACGGAGTGATGTCATTTGTAATTTACACTTTGTAACTTTAATTCCAATAAATATTATAGCTGTATGACCTATGATATTTCATGGTAAGAAATACAAGATACTGAGCGTGTGCTTGTGGTTCTAGTTGGAGAGCAGTTCATACCTGGTGGACAGGGTCCTAACAGCAGTCTCAGTGATCAGTACAACAGGGGGCCACCAGCTCCCATGGGCCCCAGGCACCAGTATCCATATGGTCCTGCCTACGACAGAAGGTATAGCTATACTGAACTTTTGTTTCATCTTTCTAGTTTATCTTCAGGTTCATGTTTTTTAAATGATGTCTGTTGTGGATCGTCTAGGTCAGAGTCAGGGATGGGTCCAGAGGGCAGCATGGGGCCTGGAGCGCCCCCGCCAAACATGATGCCTTCCACTGCTGAATCTGGGGTGTACTCGCCAAATCGCTACCCCCCACAGCAGCAGCGGTTAGTGCACTTCTTAGCTTGTGATTTTTAACGCTGCAATTCATAACTTCTGCCTCTCTGTCGCCACCTCTGTGTGAAACATAAAATTGTACAGCTCAAATTATAAATCATCATTATAAACTAACCGTTGTGAATTGGAGTAAGGTAAAGAAAACATTTTGAGCACCGATATATGTATTACATTCTCAGTAATTGAATTTTATTTATTATCCAAAAAAGGTACAGATTGCAGCTTTAAAGTAAATCATGTGTCTAACAAAGTTTTTCATGTGTAAATGTGTCTAACAAAGTTTTGTTTCTTGTTTTAAAGATTATACAAATGCATTATTTGTTTTTCTCTTTAATGTGGTGTTCTGTGCAGACATGAATCGTACAGTAATCAGTATGCTGGGCAGGGTGCGCCCCCTGGTGGCTCCTATCAGAACCAGCAGCCTGGAATGTACCCGCAGCAATCGGTACGAGACTCTTTCAGTTTGAGTTAATGAAATGATTCTGTTTGTAAATGTCCTAATGAATACATGTTAATGAAAGCTTAGTCATGTTTGTCCCATATGATTTTCATTTAGAACTACAAACGGCCTGGTGATGGGGGCTACCCGCCCGCTAAACGACATCATGATACTGAAATGTTCAGCGGTCCGTACAACACGCAGCAGACACAGTTACCATCACAGGCTCCCCCTAGTGGTTCGTCAGCAGCTCAGCAGGAGATGTTTAACCAGTATAACAGCTCTTACCCCGGCTCAGAGCGCCGGCCGCCTGCTCCTCAGAATCAGTTCCCTTTCCCCTTTGGGAGAGATCGGATGCAGGCAGGCCCTAACTCCCAGGGTTCCATGCCACCTCAGATGATGGGCAGCCCAATGCAGTCGGGTCCTGATGGTTCACAGGGAGGTATGTGGCAGGGCAGAGGTGATATGGGTTACGGCAGTTACCCCAGCCGTCCAGGACCCCCTGCGGGTCCTGGCCAGGGCCCCAGCTACCATACAATGAATCGATCTGAAGACATGATGTCATCCGAACCTCGCATGAACCATGATGGGCAGTGGCCCGGCCCACGACAGCCCCCGTACGGCCCTGCTGGGGCAGGCCCACCGATGAGCAGACCCCTGCAGTCCAACTACCAGTCTGCCCAAACCCTGCAGAATCACATTCCACAGGTTTCGAGCCCCACACCCATGTCCCGGCCCATGGACAGCGGGACGTCACCCAGCAAATCGCCCTACATGCCCGGCAGTATCAAAATGCAGAAGGCTGGACCTCCGGTACCTGCATCTCACATTGTTCCTCCTTCAGGACAGCCTCCAGTCATGAGAAGAGAGCTGCCGTTCCCTTCAGGTTCTGTAGAGGCCACGCAGCCTCTGCTCAAATCACGCCGGCGTCTCACAATGAAAGACATCGGTAAGTGTTGTTTATCATACCAAATGTTTGCATAAAAAAATGACATAAAATCAGTCATTTAACTGCTTAGACACGAGTTTTGGGGTGATTTATCTTCTTTGTAGGCACTCCAGAGGCGTGGAGAGTTATGATGTCCCTAAAATCAGGACTGCTGGCAGAGAGCACATGGGCTTTAGACACCATCAACATTCTGTTATATGATGACAACAGTATTTCAAATTTCAACCTTATTCAGGTGAGTCATTGTGCAGAAATAATTAAAAAATGTTTAATGCCATCAATCTACTTAATTAAATAATGTACTAATTTCTTATTCATGTCCTCTGAAGCTTCCGGGTTTCCTGGAGCTGATTGTGGAATATTTCCGTCGCTGCCTCATTGAGATCTTTGGCATTCTGAGGGAATATGAGGTTGGTGATCCAGGACAGAGAGCTCTGCTGGATCCGAGTGTGCTCATACAAGATGAAAATACTGTGGATGATGAAACACTGGTGGAGGTCATGGAGGAGGATGAAGAAACAGAGGAGGAAGATGAAGAGGAGGAAATGCAGGGCTTAAAACATATAGAACAACATACAGCACAAGAACCTCTCCAGATAAAACAGGAGGAGAAGCACAGGACCTGTGAAGACTCTGAGAAGAAAGACAATAGCCAAGCAGTGGAAGGAGAATCTTCTGCAGAACCCAAGAGTTCAGATCCACCGTCCTTTGAGCTGGCTGTGACACGGGAGAAGCCCAAGCAGGCGAGCAGGTTTGATAAGCTCCCTTTAAAGGTTGTACGAAAGAAGGATTCTTTTGTGGTGGACTGCTCAAATAAGCTTGGCCGACTGCAGGAGTTTGACAGCGGTCTTCTGCACTGGAGTATTGGAGGAGGTGATACCACAGAACACATCCAGACCCACTTTGAAAGCAAGATGGACCTGTTACACCAACGGAAACGGCTTCCGCCTGTCCAGACCTCAGACAGGAAAAGAGCAGTGATGAAGGACAGCAAGGCATCTTCACTACCCTCATCCAGTGAAGAGTACAGGAAGGAAGTAGACCGGCAACCTTCTGAGCAGTCCACCATTGAGAATGTGACAGATGGAGCTTCAGATACGAGAGGAGAAAGGTCTGCTGACTGCTTAGAAACTTCCACTGAGGGCAAATCAAACGTGGAGAAGGAACAAGAGAAACAAGAATCGGAGGTGACGTCTTCAGAAAACATCAGGTCTGCACCTCCAAGCCTATCGTCACGGGGTAATCTTTCCATCGCCGTTCTAGAAGATGAACCTCACAGCAAGGATGAAGCTCCTCTTGTCATGCTCTACGACTGGCAGGATTCCCTCTCACGTCGCTGCATCTGTGTTTCCAACATCGTCCGCAGCCTCTCCTTCATTCCAGGCAATGACTTGGAGATGTCCAAACACCCAGGACTGTTGCTGCTGCTGGGGCGTCTTCTGCTTCTCCACCACCGGCATCCAGAACGCAAGCAGGCTCCTCTGACGTATGAGAAAGAGGAGGAGGTGGATGAGAGTGTCAGCAGCAAACAGGATGAGTGGTGGTGGGACTGTCTGGAAGTGCTGAGGGAAAACTGTCTGGTCACTCTGGCCAACATCTCAGGCCAGCTGGATTTCTCTGTCTACACTGAGAGCATCTGTTTGCCGCTGCTGGATGGTTTGTTGCATTGGGCCGTTTGTCCATCCGCTGAAGCCCAGGACCCCTTCCCCAGCCTGGGGCTTAACGGCACGTTGTCCCCTCAGAGACTTGTGCTGGAGACCCTCTGTAAACTCAGCATTCAGGACAACAATGTGGACCTCATTCTAGCAACGTCACCTTTTACTCGATTAGAGAAGCTGTTTGGGAACCTCGTTCGTCTGGTTGGAGAGAGAAAAGTGCCGGTTTGCCGGGAGATGGCGGTGGTTCTGCTGGCCAATCTCGCGCAGGGTGACAGTCTGGCAGCCCGTGCCATTGCGGTACACAAAGGAAGTGTAGGGAATCTTTTGGGCTTCTTGGAGGACAGCTTAGCAGCTACGCAATTCCAACAGACTCAGGGTTCTCTACTGCACATGCAGGGAACACACTTTGAGCCGACGAGTGTGGACATGATGCGGCGAGCTGCCCGGGCTCTGCTGGCTCTGGCTAAAGTGGAGGAGAACCACTCTGAGTTTACGCTGTATGAATCACGGCTACTGGACCTCTCTGTTTCTCCCCTCATGAACTCTTTGGTGTCCCATGTCATCTGTGATGTACTCTTTTTGATAGGGCAGTCATGACAGCTGGGGAATGAAAGCAGAGAAAAATGACTGTTTCTGTGTGTGTTTTTTTAATTTTTTTTTTTTTTTTTATTTATGCAAGCTCTTTCATATTACACCCGCTGCCCCGTTTCTCTGCGTCTCACTTTGGGAAGGGTGTCACGAATTAGCTGTGGATCATGAACCATTCAACACACTGACACAAACCTTAACACTGATGCCAACTAGATACAGACGGATTCCAACTTTTGTGTCCTGTCTGTGAGGAAAGTACTTTTTATAATAAAATGAATAAATAGCTTGAAAAACACAAACTATTTACCAAAGTTACTGTCTTGTTTACAGTGAGTTTTGGGGTTAATTGTTCCTTTGTCTTTCCCAAGAGAGAGCAAATAATACACAGCTCTTGTTCACATTTGGAGTCTGTAGACAGGTGAAGCCTTCGTTGTTTGGTGGTTGTATTTTGATGCTACACAGTCAACCTTACTGGAAGCGTGTGCAGCAGAAATAAGTCATTTTCTGTACAGAACTCTGAAACGAATACTACAGACATACTGCACTGTTCCACATGGGACACCGTTGGCTCAGTTTTTAAAATGGTTTTTAAACATGAGTTTGCTGGTGAAGAGAATTCTCCCCAAAGTATCAAGACCGTACAACACCCTGACCTCTTCTCTTTAACCCTTGATTGTATGACGTTCCCTGTAAAGATTTCAGACTCTAGAACTGGTTCTCAGATGCAGCCCAGGCTGAACTGTATATAAGATGTTGTACATTTACATCTCCCTTTCTCTCCCTCTGTCTTTCACACTCTGTTGCTTCTTACCCCTTTTTAATCTCTCAAGAGAAAGAGTGGACACTCCAGTTGGGTTAATTGCATCAGAATCTCTAAGTATATAAACTGAACCACGTTTTGGACTTCACAGTTCCTCAGTAGCGCAGCAAACAACTGAAATGTTTTCATTTCATCTCCTGGTACAACAAAATAACTTTAGATGAAGAAACACAGTTGAGATTTTTTTTTCTCCAGTGAATATGAATTCTGCATATTTGTATTTCAGACTATGTAGCTTAATGTAAATTCCTTGTTTTTCCCTTTTTGGCTCAATGAATATCATTTATTCACTATGAAATCTTTATACTATATGTTCCACGTGGTAAGAATAAATGTACATTAAATCTTGGTAAGATGTTTGTGTTTGTTTTTATTTAGATTTGGTCTTAAGATGTGGGAATTTCCTTAAAGTCGGTCATTGGTACCACTTAAACGTTTGTGACTGCTGTGTGCATGTAAGAAAGTATATTGAATGTGTTGGTTTATGTTTGAAAAGATGTTAGTGTAGTCATAGCCTCATACATACATGATTCAGTGTTTTGTACATATCTGGGGTTGGGAGACTTGGATTTTTATAATCCAAGAGTCTTTGTTCAGTTCAGTCCTGCTTCTGTGTGGAGTATTCTGCATACATGTCCAGGTAAGTCTCATTTCTTACTAACATGTTTTCAAATGGGGCGTGTGCTCGTGTGTGTTTATTTTGTGAGCTCATCTCAGGTGCTGAGGCTTCATCTGTGCTTCTCTGTGGCTGCCTGCTGTTACAGTATGAACCTCACCTGCAGGAGCAAAAGCTGTTCAGATCTGACCAAAGACAACAGCACAACAATCACTTATGATCCGGCTTTCATACTTCTTGACTGTGTGCAGAAATCAAGTGATTTATCTGCTGATGTGCTGGGAGACGCAGTTTTCTGGGGTGTTGTGTAACGTTGGTTTGTAGGCCTGGCTGGCTCTGCACTGTAACTTCCCTGGACTTGCTGGACCAAAATAAAGGCTTTCATTTTTTATATATAACGTTCAATGGTCGTTTGAGTAATATTATCCTGCTTGACAAATGTTGTGGCAGCTAAATTATTATCAAAAGATGTTTCTGCATTCCTGTAAAGGCCAATGTATTATTTAAATATTTCATATTCTCACTGGACCTTTATTATTTACAGTCATTCTTTATATTCCCCCTTTAGTTTAAGTCTGTAAAGTTACACTAGACACTGTTCATTGAGCAGGTTGTGTTGAATCCTGTTCCTCTGTTCTGCTGAGCTCACGCTGTGACGCACACACGGGGTAAGAGCGCCTCCTGATGGACTGGAGGAGCAGCCGCCTTCTGGGTATTGAAAATTATATTGATTACGATACTAATGTAATGTAATCTGCATACAGAGTTTGTGCAGAATGATATCTTCTATCTGGATTCGCAATCAAAATAGTAATAGTGATTTTATAGATAAATGACTGTGGCTATGATTTACTTCTTAAGTACATTCCTTGTTTTCATTAATCCAATGCATTACAGTTCTGGTAATGATATAATTAAGATTATTTCTTGATATTCCTACAAGCTTCAGATAATAATTTAACATGCCTACATTCAGAGTGTCAAACACAAACGTGGAGTGTGAAATCATGTTGAGTTTACATGCAGCATCACGCAGGAATGCATTGTAAAACACATTTGTCCTTACACTCGAGGCCTGTAATTCTGACTGTATACTCATATCAGCTCTTTGTGTTGCTGATGTTTTGAGGTATGAACCTTACACAGGGAGAGAGCCGTCATAATTTGCTCTCTCCTGCACTGCCTGCAGTTCCTGCAGCTCTGTGATGTCTGATGGTAAGCGTGTGTCAGAGCTGCATGTCATTCTGAGGTCTGCTCACGGCTGCCTGAGCTTCATTCTGCTTTTCATTTCAACTGTCTGCTTGGCTTCCATCCTTTGCTTTGAAACTACAATCATGAGAAGTATTTTTCATGAGAAAGGAAGTTGTTGCAGATTCTTATCTGCTTTTTTTCCTCATTTTGCTCCTGGAGAATTCAGTGTGTGTTAGCAGACATCTGTTTTCACTCCCTCGTGTAATGCTCATGTGTTGTTATATTTGTGCTCTTCAGAGTTCTGGAGTTGTTTAGTTTCTCCTACATTGTGTCATTGTTTCCTAATTGCTATCATCACAGCTCGTGTGTGTGCGTGTATCTCATGATCACCTGTGGTTGACCTCAGACATGTGGACTGAGATCATGGGTTCATCTGATGTGTAGTTACCATCCTGCACAGATGATCTGTCATGATGGATGCTTATCTGTCTTCACAGCATCTTTGAGAGTCCTGCAGATGCTCAAATCACCCTGAGCTCACAGAGAATCAGCCCTCCATTTCATACTACATAATCTCAGTGTGTAGAATTATAGTTTTACTCTACTCTTTACTCTAAACTAATCTGTTTTCTTCTTTTCTCCGCACTGACATTATATTGCTGTGCCTGTCTAACATCAACTAGTACTTTCAACTGTCCAAAAATATGTTTCACACTAGCTGATGGCTGTGATCTTTGTTGGCATCTTTGTCTCTTACCTTCTTTTTGTTGCTTTGTTTTTCCAGTGCACAGACGGCACACTGCAGTTTTAGAGTCAGTGATGCATTCCTCAGTAATTCAGAGCACCTGTGCTCCAGACACACCCAAAAGCACCTCGCTGACCCCAGACTGTCTCCATCACTGTTTCTGCCCTGCTGGCTGCTTCACACACGCTTCACTCCCAGAGGTGGAGTACACAGTATGCTCTTCAGAGCCGTAACCTCAGCCACCCGTACAGCTTCAGTCACAGTCCAGTCATACTGCGTGACGCTCTGATGTGACCTTCACTCCACTGCACCAAGTGCAGTTCATCTGCCACCAGCAGCCTGTGCAGATGTTCTCTGCTCTGTTACTGATGGTTTAAACTGTGACCAGTTTATCCTCAGAATTCTCTTAGAAAATCTGTCAACAGAACTAAAGACTGTAAAAGGACTTGTATTTGTTTGTACAGCAGATGGGGTTGAAGGTGTGTTCCTGTGAACACCAGTAAGTCTTCGATAGAGAGAAACTCAACGCATCTTTCAAAAGATGCTTTCAGTCTTTCTGCACAGAGTTCTCACCAGACGATCAGTGTTTTCCAGAAACAGAAAATTATTTTCAGCATTCAGACCTTATGCAATGATGATAGACATTTTTTAAAAGATCACTTTGGTCTAAGAAAAACCTTCAGTCTTTGTCATAAGGCATTTTGTCATGTGCTTTTCTTTTCTTTGTTTTGTTTGGTGTTCCATCTCTTGTACAGTATAAGCTTTGTTATAGAGTATTTGTACTAACAGGCAAGTAGATACAAGATCATTTTGTGTGGTTGTGTTGAGAGTTGAGGATTATAGTGTTTATGTTACACTGTTACTGTTTAGCGGGGACATCACCTCCTGTTTAATACTGAAGCTTTTTATGTTGAACTCTATTAACTTACTACATACATCTCTTTGGTTTGTGTTTCTAGTACAGGGTTTTCTCAATATTTTTGATGGTCATCCAAGCGAAATGTTTTCACCCCTAAAGCCAAATGAAAGTTCTGTCATTATTTACATATGAACCTGTATGACTGACTGTATGACTGACTGACTGACTGTATGACTGACTGACTGTATGACTGACTGTATGACTGACTGACTGTATGACTGACTGACTGTATGACTGACTGACTGACTGACTGTATGACTGACTGACTGTATGACTGACTGACTGTATGACTGACTGTATGACTGACTGTATGACTGACTGACTGTAGCTGACTGATGTATGACTGACGAGACTGAGGATGAGGGAATAGTTTTCAGGTCTGAGACATGAGGCTGAGGGAAGCTGATTCTACTGTGAATGTTTTACTTTACAATAATGTGGAAGAAACATTCAAACACTGTGCCATTTCTGTAGTAACACTGAGTGTAATTACTGAGGTATTTTAGCAGAAATGTTGAAGATTTATGCTGATTAATCTGTTGGTTTATTACAATTCATGGATCTGTGTCATCCAGTGGATTCGTTTTTTCTGTATGTGTTTCGGCTGCTGTTTGTTGTCATAAATTGTGTTTAGAAACAATCTAACCACAGTAACGTGGAGTCATTCATGATTTTACTGTGCACCGATTGTGCTTCTGTTTTTTAAAGTCAAGTACACAGTCCACTGAAGGGCTTTAACACATGGACTTCCACGAGACTGAGCTGTCAGTTTCCTGCAGTAAAACCCGTTTTGTTCTTTCTTATTGAATCCTTGTTTGCCTTCATCATTAATCATTAATCACCCAATAAAAGGAGAAGTGTATATAGTAGAAATATAGTCTGTTATAGTAGAAAAAAAATGTTATCCTTAGAAACAGTCTTAACTCTGTGGATGTCTCTTTAACCAGCCGCATGTACATTAGATTCTGAGTTAATCTGACCCCCCACAACAAAGTAGAAAATGATGTAGCTAATTTAAAAGATGCAAAGATGATCTGTAATAACCCATATCTAAAGATATAAAACATTTAAGAAATTTTTTTATTGTAATAAAAGTTTTAATGTAATTGACCAGTGTGTGTGCTTGGCCCAGGTGAAACCCTGCAGTACTTCTGACTTTGCATTGGTTTTCTAAAGTGTTGTTGTTATGTTGAAGAGAAGAACTGTTATGAAATCTGTTGCCTTGAGATTAATGGATATTTGGAGGTGATTATTTAAACTCTAGATGGCAATTTTACATGTCTTTTGCCTGTATAAGATGAGAATGTTGTTTTTTCTGGTGCTGTCATTGAGTTGCCTGATGCATTCAGACGTTTCTCATTCCTCGTGTCAGAACTGGTTTCGTTCATGCACGTGCAGAGATCTGATACAGAGTTATTACTAATTCAGATTCACTCTTTTGAGCACAGGACCCTCAAGCTAATACTCTGCTTTGATGTGACTGAACTGTAAATGGAAATCAAGGAAATGCATATTGGAGAAGTTTTTACATCTTCTGTCTCATGCTGTTATCTATTGTAGTCTGGTCAAAATGTCTTATAGTGCAAACCATGACAGATATAAAGAGAACAATATCAGCAGTTTGAACTCGGGTTTTGTTCCTTGTCCTTGCTGTACAAGTAGTTTCTTATCACACATCATTTAAAGGAATCTGGGTGTTGTGCCCATATTGAACGTTACAATTATCATGTAACTTGATTTGCAACTTTTCTTAGTTTAGTTTCCGTGTTACGTGTCTGGAGGAGCGATTGTGATATCTGTGAAGTAACAATAACCATGTTTTATTTGAATACATTTTGTTTTGTGTTACTTAGCAAGTCACAACATCAGTAATATGTTTTTAATTTACTCATATTACATATTTCTATATTTCATTTCAGCCCTGAGTTCAGAAGCTCACCCTATGATACAGTTCATATTTTTTGCATTTTTCTGCTCCAACAAGCTTACAACATTAGATTTACTGGCCTAAAAAATATAAAGGCATGTTTCTCAGCATCTGTGTCTAATATTAACAGTAACACATGTCAGAAACACAAAACGAGCTGACAAACGGCCTCTGGATCTATTATCCATGAATTTTGAAACGTTTGTTTTCACCTTTTTAGTTTCTGGTTAAATCATTTGATTTTTAAACCTGATAGTTTTGTTTATTTGTTCCAGTAAGCAATCTGACTCTGTAGAGCTGAATTTAAGCACAAATTGGAATGATAAAATACAGATTGTGCACCTTTTAAATGTGCAGAATCAAAGTTGTTAATTATCAAACTGCTCCTGATATCATACGTTGGATTTCATGGAATGATGAATCGTGGTTAGGCAACACACTGCTCTTGTGCTTTCTCTCTCTCATCACTCAGTGATGTGTATGGCAAAACCATAATGCTCTTCAAATGGACAGTGGGTTACAGCTTCTTCTTGAAGACATGAGTTTATGCCCTCCTCTGTCTCTCTGATGCTTTTCTGAGCCAGAAAAACAAGCCTGGATTGATTAGACATGTCTTGTGCAAATTCAAGATCTCAAGCTTATTCTGGAGTGTTAAATCTATTCAAACTGAAATCGTATTGGAAATTATTTTAATTATTATCTATCAGTGCATGTTAGTAAGGTCATACCATTAATTCCTGAGCTCCACATATAATGAATATTCAAAATGGCAGCAACATAATTTAGGTCAGTTTTTAGGTCAGTATAATTTAGTATAATTTAATTAAAGTTTATAGTGACAATATTCCTTCCTCTGACCGTTAAAATTAAATGGCTCATGTTTTGGTACTGTACCTTTAAGAAGCACATTCTTCTGTGGAAGGTTCTGGATTAACTGAGTGAGTTAGAACCTCAGAAAGTTGGTAAATGTTGAACTGGATGCAGATGAGAGGTGAAGTACACAGAGTGCTGGCTAGTCACTGTTAGGTGAATCTTATGGAGACAGCAGTGTGTAAAGTGTCGCAAAAGCTGTTTGTCGCAAGTGCTGGAGTTTAAGGTGGATTCAGAGGATAAAGGAATATTGTCGTCATTTACTTAACCTCATTTTGTTCCCAACCATCCAACTCTCCTCCCCTCATGAAACACGAAAACACGATCATTTTAATGCTGTTCTTGTTCCATTGATATATATATTATTTAGTAAGTTTAGACTGGGTTGTTTTTGCAGTTCATATCTGTAAGTGATTCTTTTAAAATGGGAGAGAAGATTCAGTGATGGAAATGACTCACCCTTCAGTAAAGTTTCCACATTTTAATCATTAAAATTACATTAAGGAACATTAAGGTTAAATACTTCTTTTAAAAACTTTAATAGATTAAAAAAACAGCCCACATATGATCTCCAAGCTCTTCTTCAGAACTGATCTCATCATAGACCTGATTTATTAGCAGCTTCTGCAGTGGTTAAACCATAAGACAGTTTGCTTGCGGGCCTTATACTGTATTCCACTTCTCAGAACCTCAGAATCTGTTATATGAAGATCATTAGCAGGATGTGATAGCATGATTCATGCTTTTCTACTGAAGAATTTTAATTAGTTTCTATAAAGAGTGCCAGGAGGGAAACCATAAATCAAATCATCGTGTCGTCACAGGAGGGTGACGTATCACATTTCACAGTCTTCATGCCTGAGAGCCCCTGATTCAGACACATGGAGGAGATGAAAAGTGAGTTTGTAAGATGATGGTATTTCCTCATCAGATCATTCACAGGAACACACAGGCAACCTCCAGTACAGATGAAGCTCCAGCAGCATCACAGCTGAAGTTATTTCACTCCTCCAGGCTTTCTTTCACCTCAGATCTCATTTCCTTCATGTTCATGCTGCCCTCCAGCAGTCTGGAGAAATCTTCACTTGCTCAGCTGGCAGCTCTAATGAATGAGGCAGGAATGTGGGACAAAGGTAAACCACAGTGTGGAGGGCAGAGCTTCTAACACATGAGTTAATGACTTCAGTTTCCCAAATCACCCTTCACTGATAATTGGATCGGCAGGTTGGCAGATGAAGGATTACACAGAGCTGATAGCAGACAGTGAGTTGCATTTTACTCATAGTTAGTTCTCCAGTAATATGTCCAGAAACTCCTATTTTTAAACAAATTCTTGATTAAACTCGTTAGTTTCTGATTTGAGGCCATTTTCTCCTATATGTTCTTCAGGTGATCCACACATCATGCTCTTCATGTGTTGCTCTGTGTAAGGGTGAAGGTGTCACTCGTGTTTTAGGTGAAATAATTCCCTGAGGTTGTGATCCAGCCGTTTCTCCTGATGTGAGCATGTTACTGTTGTCATGCAGTGGATGTATCCTCACTTGTCTTTCTCTGGTGTTTGATACACTCTGTTACCCTTTTTAAATCTTTAGGGGCACAAATCCCATGATTTTGTGTCATTGTTGTGTGAACTATTGACAATGTTGGATGCATAATTGTGTAACATTAAATGTTTTCATTATGTTTTAAATACAGCAGGTGTTTGATTGTGGCATGTTTTAGAATGTTCTGTCACAGTTTTTTTATGGTTTCTTTTATTCATTAACTATGGCGTGACTGTGGTAAATGATGGACTGTGGGATTTTGAGTACAGTAAAGATTTATGGCAATATTACAGAACAGAAAACACTTTTTTAAAAATATGGTTCTATGAGACTGTTTGTACAGGAATGAAAGTGCTCTCAGCAGAGCGTTGAATACCTGCCATGGAAAGTCTTTGGTTTGTTAGGAGGTCAGATCCTATCTGTGATCACATGACTCTCTTCATCTCAAATGGACCAGAGCTGGATCGCAAACTCAAGCATTTAATTTAATTTTCAGCCACTTATCGCCATTTTGCTTTAAAGTAAGTGCAAGTACAGTTGTCAGTTTTTGTGTGTAAAGGCCAAACGAGCAGGCGGGTGAATGATGCAGTTATACAGTTCGGCAGTGTTGGGTTACTCTCTTGCCTCTGACTTCTGGCCTCAGTGCATTTATGGGGTAGCGTGAAATGTTGCATGTTGGAACTTCCCAATCTGAGAGTGAAGTGACACATTAAACACATGATGCGTTTGATGTCCAAAACAAGCTGTGTATTGTCAGTGAGACGGTGGTGAAGTAAGTGATGTAACATGCTGGTGAATGCTGCTTACTTAATCCTCACAGCAGGTTTAATGCTGAATAAAGGTGAACAGGCATAAACTTGTTTGTGTTTAGCTGGCTAGCAAAAGAGTCCGATAACTTTCAGTAAAATGGACAGATAAATTCCTGTCTGTACTATAAGCTATACAGCCACACACATGCTGTTACTCTGTTAGTATACATGCATACAGTGACGTCTGATTCATTGAAACTCATGGTTGATATGGCAACACAGATGCTCATAAATTATTTTAAATAGCATGTGTGTCTACAGGTCTCATAAACTGACATCACGGCATAGTAAACAGATTCTAGTCATCCTAATTAAATTCATTTGACACTGCTTGAGGTTAGTTACAGAGGTTAGTGTGGCGTTACAGAAACGTTAACTGAACAACCATCAGTTCACAAACTAAACTTTAAAACAAAACAGAGTGAAGACTTCTGGAATAAAATTAGGAAAGTTTATTGTTTTATTTATTCAAGTCATGGTTTGTTCCTCTCTTATGAACATTCATTATGTTCAAATGAGGAAGAAACTTTGAAATCTGATTAAATAACATAACATAACATAACACATAACATAAACAATATTACATAACACCTTTAAAAACATGACTTGCCTTGAGAGAGAAAACATGCTTTTAAAGAAGGACTATTGTTTGCCCAGGTGACTATCATCAGCGAATTTCAACCCACGTTTCCTGCGACATACAGATTCCGTTGCACTTGCGCAACGAAAGGCTTGACAATAATTCTGCCCCTTGTTCTGAAAAGAACAACTGTAACATGACTGGGAGCATCCACCCCCAACTTACAGTATATAACCTGTATATGTTATAGGACCTGACCTAACAACAAACCATAACCTACCATAAAACCTTTGCTAAGCTTGTTTGTTTACTAATAATTATGTGTGCAGCTGTAGTTAATTGAGCAGAATAAACCTTATGTTAATAAATAAGTATGTAATCTTTGTTAATTGAGGAAACTATGCAGGCGGCACACCCGGTTGTCCGTGACGCAGATCTAATGCAAACACGCCACTATGGGCTATTAATCACAGAGGGACGTCACGTATAGAGCTGTGTGTTACATGGACTGTAGGAACATTACAGAGGGCTGGGCGGCTTCTTTGTCTGCTGGGTTCCATTGAGAATTCAGGTTTGTGCACTGTGACCAGTTGTACACAAAACACAAGATCTTTACTAAACTCTGCTAGTGATGTGCTGTGTACATTTGAATCTACTCTAGTATAATCACGTGGAGATGAAATCAGAACTACATGCTGCTGTTGTTTTGCTGGTTGTTTCATTTTGACTCTGCAGCAAGAGTGTTTCAAACAACATTTAGGACCATAAAAATGAGAATTTGTTTTAAAATCACAGATACTGGCTGTGCATAATGCCAGTTCTAGAGGCTGACCAGCTTCATAAGAATCTCAGATCATCAAACATTGACAATAGAGAAAATGGCCTAGAAACACTGAAACTAGAAGATAAATGGTGGTGTCAACCCAGAGATCATCTGAGGTACTTTATTGTGAGATTACTCTGTCTGCAGTAATACTTTCTCTAGTCAAATACTTTATGTAGTAGTTAATTTAATTCATAATATTCCACATTTATATCAGTATGATCCATTTTTATTTTCATTGTCAAAGGTAAAGTTTTAATTAATATAATTAAGATCATAGACTATTTAAAAACGCAGAAGAAAACATTCAAAACATTCTTTTGCACGTGTTTCATATTGACTGATTGTTTCTCAGCTTTGCCATCGTTCTGACCTGCAGTCAGTGTATTCTCACAAAAGTCTGAGGTAATCCAGTTTCTCTTTATTAAAAGTGAATTGATGGACAGTCAGTCAGATGAGCTCTGACAGTGACTGTGTTATGTAATGATGTCATAACTGTTGCTAATCTGCTTTTTCTGTCCTGTATTCACAACTCATGACACCAGAGACCTTATATATGGATCATTTGTTCTTATGATTATCATGTCAAACTCAGTTTTAATCTGGAGCTTTATTTCACATCGAGATGTCAGTCTTGTGACATTCTCTGGGGTTTGGTCATCTTAGAAGAGAAGCTGTACATTCCTATAGTCTTACATGATCCTTCTGTCTGATGTAGCTGAGGTCACTGCAGTGCTGCAGCTTGTTTGTCATTTGTCTCTTGTTTGTCATTTGGAAGACCTCATGACAAAACCCCTTACAGGGTCTGACCCATTTTACACTGCCGACTAGATCTGTGACATTCAAGACTTTTATGACATTTGTACTTTGTCTTGTTTTTGATGAGTCTGAGCAAGTCATTATGAGAAAACTACATGAAAAGCTCAATAACAGCAGGATCTAGGTTGTAAATGTCAGTATGACCTGTATTGTTTTGGGGCTGCCCTGTTACAAATACTCGAAACGTATCTGAACGGAGATCATTACTGCACATCAGCAGGGTTTATTTATCCTGATGAGTTCTGCCAGTTTGCTTATTTCTCACAGTATTTATTCAAGATGTTATCAAACAGTGTTTCCCACCCACAAGACTCAGTAAAGAGAAGCAGAACCATCACAGCAGAAGAAACTAAACAGAATCAATATACACTCTCCAGGGTGTGAGACTGCACCACCTTTCTCAGTGTTGACAAAGAGCCACGCTTTTGTTTACACGCTGTTAACATTAGACTTCTGCTGTGTGTTTAATTTTGTTGAGCTTATAACATTTGTTGTTTAATGGCAGGTCCCATTGTGACCCCTTACCGCACAAAAAGCGACAGCAAGCCTTGCTACTGAGGCATGTTGTCACAACAATTCAACATCAATAAACTGTATTTTTCCCATTATTATTATTAAATATATTGCATTTTAGCACATATTGTATTTTATTGCTGGGTATATGCCTATACAATAACTGTGCTTTGAAATGAAACCTGATAAATAATACCTCCACTCATTTTGTTTGTTTCACTCACGTTTTAATGTTTTGTTACTCTTCAGCCCAGGGTTGTTACAGCAGTGCTCTTCTATCTCAAGGCAGGCTATTTTTGGGCTGATGACGCAGATGTCTCATATCACCACCTACTCAGAACACTGATGAGGGCTCCCTCTTCTACGCTGCCTGGCGACGGGGATGCGGTTACCATGGAAACTGAATTTGTTTGACATCACACATGGTCAGTGGTCAGGACCTGTTGATAAGGTTCAAGTCTCTGATCACACACACATGAATCTAAAGTGAGTAACCCCCCGCTGCTGTGAGTCATGATGTGTATGAGTGCCACGTTGCAGAGAATAAGCAGGCGGTCTGCTCCTCTGTTTAACCAGATAAATCCAGTCAGAACAGATGTTTGGAGGCCTGTCATACACAGTCAACACATGCGTGCTGTTACACGGATGGGAACTGATATTAATATTTCATGTATTCTTCATTACTAATGTAAATGAGCTGTAGCTTCAGATTCAGGACGATCTCAGTCACAGTCATCTTGTGCTGTATTTACAGTGTAACATCAGTAGTTTACAGCTCCAGCTGCATTCAGTCAGAACTGTAAGTGTGTTTTGGACAGTTTTGCTTCTGGCCCAGATCTTCACATCCCTGTCCTCAGATGCTGCTTCTTGATTTACAAGGTTTGAATCATGGTTTTCTCTCTGTTGAATAGCTCTCATTTGGAACCGCACAGGAGAACAAGTGTGTTGTATATTGGCTAGATTTGTTATTTGTTAGTTTTAATGTAAATGTTAGATCTGTAACCACAGCTGTCAGGTTGATAATGGCTGTCGCACAAAAATCCCTCATATGATTTTTATAAATACGCCGTGACAAGCCCGTACTGTAACACACTGAACAGACTGGATTTCACACACTGGTGAAGTTTCAGTGTCTTATGAGTGTTTAGAGCAGCTCACTGAACTCTCTGACCAAGTGAATCATGTTTACAGGCTGACACCTCAAAGTGGAATATTTGCAAAGGCAACAATATGTGTTTTGGTTATTCATGAATTATATAAGTGCTTTTAATATAAGGGCAGAGGAGAGTAAATACAGGCTCAGCTGCATGTTAATATTTGGAGAAACAACAGTAAGTTATTATAACCTGCTGACTGTTTGCACAAAAACACTTTCAGTATATTTCTCCTCAGATTAGTTAAGCGATAAAGCTTTTTAAAATAGCTTACAGTAAAACAGTGAAAGAACAGATTAAACATCTGCGTAAATAAATGAATAAAACTGACCCAGTGTCAGCAGAACAGTTTTAATCGGGTGGGCGTGTACAACACCACGGCTTCAGCCAATCCTCGGGGCGTTGTGTTATTTCATCTAAATAATTCATGAGCAAACATTCAGCCAATCACTTGCTTCGTATGCAAATGTCATCGATATAAAAGCGCTGGGACGCGACGTTTCCGCGCACCGTAACGCGCGCGTCGAGCTGATCGCGGATCAGAGACGCCGTGAGCGCGACTGCGACAAGCGCATCTAATCGATATAATCATATAATCGATATAATCATATAATCGATTCGGTCGGTGGCGGACTGTCTGCTGGAGTAAGCGCCGCGTCCGTCGTCATGTCCTCCGGTGAGGAGTCAGGGCAGCGCCGCCGCTTCTCCGTGTTGTCATGGCAGCAGGTGCGGCGTCTGGACGCGATCCTCGGCGAGTCGGTTCCCGTTCACGGACGCGGAAACTTCCCGACGCTGTCGGTGCCGCCGCGGCAGATCGTGCAGGTAAATGAAGCACGACGGTGTAGTTAGTAACCTTTAATAACGCTGCTGATCTCCATCATTAATCATCTGTTTAACGTCACTCTTATTCGTCTGGTACTTTATGTTGTTATTGTTTTATTTGATATCTGTAGACCTCATCTCAGGGTTTTAACATCGACTCAGCAGTTTTTATATATATTACAGTATAAAATATATAATAATAATAATAATAATAATAATAATAATAATAGTAGCATCAGTTTTCACTTTTGGAAACGTTATTACAGTGTGTCCGCTTACCAACAGCTGGTGAAAATATATCACTGCTTCTCCCTCAGGACAGATTCCTTCCAAATGGAAAATGGAAAAAGTGGCTTGATTATTTGAATTTTCCCTCCTCTTTCCTAAGGAAAAACAAATGATGATTAGCCTTTGGCCCTTCAGCACAGAGAACTGTACGCTCGACGCCTGTAACCCATCTCAGGATTTGGGAGTCATTACTGGTGTGATGAATGGGGTGCAGTGTAAGACTCCGATAACAGGAATCTGTGGGAATTCTTATGCTCACACACAAGCGGCGTGAGCTCACGTCTACACCTGCAAGCAGATCTTGAGTTTCTCTCGAGATGACTTCCTTAATCAGTTTCCCATCTCACCCGACAAGACATGTCTTAAGAGCTTCAGTATGTCGCATATGATCCTTCTGTGAGAGCAGAGCAGTGAAGATCCTCAGAAAGATCTCACATTTTTTATTCCAGCGGTATTAATCTGTATCATATTTTCCTCTCTTGTTCCTGAATTCCACTCTTAGAGCGGACAGGACTGAATGGTTCTTCAAGGCTTTGACAGTCTCTGTGTTTTAAGACATCTGCCTGAACAGATTGTTTAAGAGATTGATCTGATAATAATAAGAAGCCCATTATCTTTAATGGAAACCTGTGAAAACTAACTTTGATGTTTTATTAGCCAGCCTCCACATGGCATCCCAGAATGAACAGAAGAAGACTACCCAGTCACCCTTACTCATTTTCCTTAAACCTAAAATAATCATTGTCTAGGGCACATTTAGTTTCATGGACTTTGTGGCTGTTTTTATTATCAGCAAGACATTGTCATGATTACACTGATGTACACTTGGTCCATAAAACTTTGCTTTTGAATGCAGTTAAGAATCTGACTCGGCATGAGATTCTGGAGCTGTTCTTGACTCTGGTTTTCATCTATGCCCTCTTCACACCCAGTCTTCAGATGTTTTAGGTGAAACAGACTGTTTACACTGGTAGGGACATGTGACTGCTGGTGTTTGAATATTGAGGGAGGGTCAGTGGTTTGGTGGATCATCCAGCACCATCAAAGTTACTGCGTGTTTCTAAAGTGCAAAATATCAAATCAAGCATTTACGCAGTTTCTCCAAGATACACCTGAATTATAGTGTGGTTTAAACTCACTTTTACTCTATAATGTAAAAACACAGTACTACTAAATTATTATTATTATTATTAAATTCACACACATAATGTCTTCGGTTAGACCCTCAAGCATGTAATGGTTTCTTCACATTAGACTGGATGTGTACTGCATTTCAGAGGACCAGTGTCCTGCAGAGTTAAGCTGTGATCCTAATCAAACACACCTGCTTGTCTTTATCAAGTAATCCAGAAGACCCTCATTAGCTTCTTCAGGTTTAATGAGAGCTGAGGCTAAACTCCTCTGAGCAGTGCCTGTGCAGGGACAGGACTGGACACCCCACTGTTTAACTGGTATTGTTGACAAATGTGAAGAATCAAGCTAAAGTGGAGCTGAAGTTGACTGTGTTCTCACTGTGTGTTCTGTAGTAAGAGAACCAAACTCAGAGCACCTTCAGATGAGACAGAGAGTATCATGAGATCCACACATGCTCTGCAGTGAGTTGTGAACTGTAGAGACCTGCTGAATCATGCAGCAGACTCTGTATCTAATTCAGTCACACCCTTCAGCCTTTAATAGCACCATGTCATTTTTAAATTGTGATCATAGTGATTTATGCTGCAGCCTCACACTCCCACTGTTACAAGAGGAGCAACATTTGTGTTCTGAGGATATCATAGATGTTAATAAATACACTGTTTGCATGAGATCAGTTTTTACAGTCTGATCTGTGATAGCTGATGATGTGACTGACAGCAGAGAACTACTGACACTGGTCCCACAGAGCCGTGGAAAATAAACGTGTGTTCAGCAAGATATTGATATCTAACCCTAATCTCCTAATAGTTATGAAACAATACAAGTAACATGTAAGTGTGTATAGCTGGAATAATATTTGGCCTGAGCCACAATCAGTATTTTAGTCTTTATTGAACTTAACACCCATCCCATATTTGAGGTTTATGACATGTAGTTTCATGTGTTTCTCAGTAGAAGTTTGTTTCCCTGTCACAATCTAAACCTCTACACAGTGCTGTATGTTCGAGTTTGGATGTGGTTCCATCACAGTGCAGTTAGAAGTGATGAAGCAGCCCACAGCACATATTCCATTTAACACAATTAAATTAAAATGTGGAAGGTAATTTAAGGTAAATTAATTCATGTGAATATAATATAGCATGACTAATATGAACATTTAAAAATGCAGCAAATTCTACACCACACATTTCTAAAGGTCTACTGGATGTTAGAATTTAGTACATTAGTTAGTAATCTGTACATTTTTGAGGTTTAAACATTTGGGTGAGTGAGGTCAGAAGCTGAGTTCAGCTCTAGAATGTTGTGTTCTATCAAGACTGTAGACTGATGGTGGTGTTTTGGTGAAAGCCTCTGTCTCTGTGCATTCACTGCTTGACTTCTGAATTTCTGATCTGTTTTTATAGGTGGTTCGAGCCCGTTTGGAGCAGCGAGGCATCACCGTTCGGGATGTGAGGTTAAATGGCTCAGCTGCCAGTCACGTTCTGCACCAGGACACAGGACTTGGCTACAAGGATTTGGACCTGATATTTAGAGTTTCACTGTCAGACGATCAAGCCTTCCGTGTGGTGAAGGATGTGGTTCTTGACAGCCTGCTGGACTTCTTGCCTGAGGGTGTCAGTAAGGAGAAGATCTCAGCTCTTACTCTAAAGGAGGCTTACGTGCAAAAGCTGGTGAAGGTCTGCAATGATACGGATCGCTGGAGTCTCATCTCTCTCTCCAACAACACTGGCAAGAACGTGGAGCTCAAGTTTGTGGACTCTCTGAGACGACAGTTTGAGTTCAGTGTAGATTCTTTCCAGATCGCTTTGGACTCTCTGCTTCTGTTTGATCGCTGTTCAGAGACACCCATGTCTGAGTGCTTCCACCCCACTGTGTTGGGAGAAAGCATGTACGGAGACTTCGAAGAAGCTCTTGGCCATTTGTGCAACAAAGTCATTGCCACACGAAACCCAGAAGAGATCCGTGGAGGTGGACTGTTGAAATATTGTCACCTGCTGGTGCGAGGGTTTCAGCCTGCCTCTGAGGCGGAGATGAAATCTCTCCAGCGGTACATGTGCTCACGCTTCTTCATTGACTTTTCAGACATCACTGAGCAGCAGAGAAAGCTGGAGGCTTACCTGCAGAATCACTTTGCTGGAATGGAACACAAGCGTTACGACTGTCTGGTAACGTTGTACCACGTGGTCAATGAAAGTACAGTGTGCTTGATGGGACATGAAAGACGGCAGACTCTGAATCTTATTTCTATGCTTGCACTGAGGGTGCTGGCGGAACAAAATGCCATCCCTACAGTCACTAATGTCACATGCTATTACCAGCCAGCACCGTACGTTCGAGACATTAACTTCAGTAACTACTACATTGCTCATGTGCAGCCGCTGGTGCACACTTGCAGTAACTCTTACCCAACATGGCTGCCCTGTAACTGAACCAGAGGACCTCTGCTAGACAGAAACACCAACCACCTTCCATGTGCTGAAGTGCATGTGCAAGCCATTGAAGACCAGTCACTGTTTAAAACACAAACTCTGCAGGAGATTTTCAAATGATGACAAAATAGTTTTATAATGTGACATTCACTGTCTGATTTGAGCCTGTGCTTACAATCATTGTGTGCATGACGGGTTTTACATGTAGCAGAAATGTTGTCTTGGGATTGAACCTCTTCTTTTCTCACATGTGTGTGAGATCCTGTTAAACAGTTTTCAGAGTTGTTTCAGTGGACAGAGTTCTGCACTCTGGAGGAAAGACATTGTGAAGTGAAATCTGTATTTGCTTTTGTTGCCTGACTGTGGTTTTAATCAGCCTCTGTTTTGCTTCTTGGTTGTTTAAGGGACCAAAGAAATGTTATTTTCCTTGTTAAGAAAGGAATGTTTGCTGTTGTAATTCCAAGTGCCTAAAAACATTGTACAAAACTGAGACCTGTGTTCTCTACAAAAGCTTTTACTCTGTGTCCTAGTAAATGTTAAACCTCTATTTTCAGGGATGGAGGCATGTATTCCCATGTGATTAAAAAAAACACAAAACAGATTTTCATGTGTTTCAGACCTCGTTTACCTTTTGAATATTCACTGTATAGGCGTGTTTACACACAGACAGACGTCTTGAAGTCATTATTACTGAAACATACAGTTCTGTCTTTATAGATCTTTGTGATCCTCGGCTGGAAAGGAAATGTGTTTTTGAACGATTTTTTATATCAACAGAGCAGTTATGAAACAGACGTGAAGGTTGAAATGGGGTTGATGTGTTCTGCATCTGCTCTGATTCTGAATCCATTACAGTTCCAGCACATGAACCGTAAAGATTCTTTCTGAAGCACAGTGGCTCCTCTTTCAGTGTGACACTAAAGGTAACATGCTGCCCCTGAGATAGAATCCCATTTCTTTTATATATACCATCTCCATGTTTCTGTAAACATCAGCGATCTTGTATTGCAGTGCATCAATCTGGGGATGTAAAATTAAAAATTTTAATTTTTACACTAAATAGTAATTATTCAGCTAATACTGATGGCCTTATGTGTAGTTAATTACTTTATACTTATGATGACACCTTATTAACATAAATGGATTTAACAGCATCAGGTTCACAGTGCTATTTCTACAGGGCTGCTTGTGCTATTAATACGTTTTAGAATTTGTTTTGTAGGTAGTAAACGCTGCAAAAATGAATTTTACCGTTGTGCTCTGCAGTGTTTTTGTGCCATTAGCTTTTCAATAGCTTTTGAAAATCATCCATTTCTTGAATCAATAAAGTATCTAGAGTTTCACAGACCTTCATGCAGTTCTAAAAAATGATCCCTGATGAGAGTTTAAATCTGGAGGTAAATGTATCATGGTTTGAGTTTTGATTATGCAGATAACATTGCAATAATTCCTGAGTACTCCTGCACAAACAAATACACGTACGTTTAAGTGTGTGGAAGGGTTTTATTCAGAGTGATGAACAACAGAAGTAGAACAGATGGTCTATGAACACCATGTTATGTTTCAGTATTTTTTTTATTGAGATGTAATGAGATTGTTGTTCATGTAATTGAGATTCACAGAGACAGATTTTCTCCAGAATTGTATGTGATAATATGTAGTTATACAAATGTGAATATTTAGAATTTTACTAACCGGTTTATGTACTTTTAGTTCTAAGAAAGAAACATGCAGGGCTGTTAAAAACATCATAAAAATATGCTGGCAGCTCACAAACGTTGCCTCTCAGGCTTCATGTCTGTGTGATGAGCAGATGCTTTATAATTTTGAGAAACTGGCCAGTGGAAACATGGTAACAAGCTACAGAAATGTGACGAAGTTAGTCAAGCACAGAAAATCTTGGACACTATTTTAAAGGTATGAATGGACAATATGGCTCAATTATAGTCCTGTAATTCAGTTTATTATTGGGTTGTTGTGTTGGTCAGTGTCTGAAGATCACAGCTGTGCATTCTCTCCAGTAAATTCATGACGATGTCAGTGAAGGTGAAATTGTATCTGTTTATGTCTGTGGAGAAAAAGGGCCAGTTTCCTTATTCATAAGAGGAACTACTGCTATAAAATGAAAGCAGAATAACTGGTGAGTAATAATACACTTATTCCTCTTCACATTATGAGAGAGGATAAAAAATACTCGCCTTGTTAAAAGACTCATGATAAAAAAAAACTGATAGCAGTTTTTGTGAACCATGAACAATGAGTAGTGACATAAGTAAACCTCACCCATCAGATGGTTCATGTTTAGACATGTTTGTCCTGTTTCAAACAAGAAGTGAGAAGCTATGACCTTTATTCAGCCTGTGATGTAATTAACACCCTGTCATTTATCTGCAGCTGTTTCTGTAAAGCAGTTTTTATGATGCCTTAATTCCCACATACAAGTGTTTCACACGCATCCAGTATCTACATTTACAAATATTTTTTAATTTAAGAATACATATAAAATGTAATAAATAATAGAATGTGAAACGTAAAACCAGTAACTTAATACAGTAACCTGCAAAATAAGGAAAACATCATGTTGTCTTCTCTCATGACAACATGATGTCATGCCTCAAAATGACAATATAATGTTTCTATGTGATGTTACTCTCTGTAACTTCGGCTAAGGAAAAATATATTCACTCAGAGAAATTTATTTGACCAAAGTGTGTGCTGTGTATAAAAAACAGTTCATGGAAATATAAAGATGATGTTTCATATTTTGGTAATTTTGGTAACATTTAGGATGGGAAATGTTTATATTCTGTCCAAGTCAATAACATTTGTGAATCATACTGCTGTTTCCTCTGGAACAATAATGATCAAATCAGAGTGAGAATAGTGCACACACAGCAACAATGTTCAGTGTTTAGATAATTATAATAGTGTTCATAAATGTGACAGAGTCAGACTTATTCATCAGAGATAATATTTTTGATCTTTTAATTTGACAGTACAGCTCATTATTGGATTAAATAATGCTACATTTACAAGAGCACTGTAGAGATGAAAAATAAAATGTTGATTTTCAAGATGTGTGACTCACAATAATGGACTCAACTTCATTTAATAAGGCGTTTAAGTTAACTCGTCTGGGATGTTTAAAACAGTCTGACATGGATGATGTTGATGGTGGGACCTCATGTGAAAGGAGTCAGTCCTAGAGGTCAGTGAGAGCTTCTCAGGTCTTGTGAACAGATCAGAAACAGGCTCAGTGCATCTGTACAGTAACTGAAGCCACAGCTTCACTGAATGTGTAACCTGCACTGAAGCCTCAGGCAAGAAAGAGAGTCCTCATATTTCAGCACAGAAAGAAGAATGAATAAATGAACAGGGCAAGACTCTGTTCAATAGAAACCAAAGATCAGTGTTATTCTTACAAGAAATGCAGTCAAAATGTAATCTGAAGATGAGCAATAGGTCACATATTATGTGTTCTGACACTCCAATTAAAATACACTTCTAGTTCCTTAAACGTACCAATAATATGATGATATAAAAATCTCCTTAAGAACCCTCACCCTCAAATGGATTTGGTCTGGCAGTAGCTGACTCGGGTCGTAAAGCAGAAGCGCTGAAGCTTCCTGGCCTTCAAAAAGTCTCACAGTCAGCACTTTTCAGCATTTTCATTAATTTTTTTATTAAGTTATGACAGAATAACTTGCATTTCAGTCCAAATTTAGCCAGTTCACATGTATATTTTTTCTTTGCCTATGAAAATTGTTATTAAAAATCTCCAACTTCAAATTCCAATACAGTAAATGGCCATGACTATTAACAAATACCTGGTGTGATGTCTCCTGCAGTCTCCTGGAGGGCTGAACGTGTCAGTGGTGGTTTCCTAAAGCCATGTGAGCACAGCTGTCCAGAGGAGCAGATGGATAGTAGATGTTTTTAATTAAACATCTGTTTTGGTTGTCACAGGATTGTCATAAAGAGACACATTCTGAGGAAGTTAAAGGCGATCACATGCTGCTGTTAATCACGGGCCTGAACCAGTGGACCAGTAAAAGGTAACAGCCCTTCCGCATTCTGCTCATTTACCCTCTCGTTTAAGATCTGTGGCCTCATCTGTGGCCTTCAAAGGAAGCTTTAAAGTGTCAGCAGAGACCGTTCACTCAGTTCATTTGAGGAACACATTGATTAGAGACTGCAGCTCTTGTCTGGAGCTCCACACGTCACATTGAGGGCTGGAGTATTCGAGGTTCATACAGCAGGAAGTGTGTGAGTGTGTGTGACAGGCGTGTGATGTCATGGGGAATGATGGAGTGTGTGCTGACATGCCGGTGGGGTTTTACTGTGGAATCCTCACGTGAAGGCAGTCGGGCCTCTAAGCTCACTGTTGCTTAGACTCAGAATAACTCACTAGGGAGAGATCGATCTGTTATTCCACTTCAGTCACAACCATCATGGTTGAGGCTACTGCTGGAACCAAAAACAGACCGTTCCTGAGGAAAATTATGACTGAGTGACATTTGGAGAGAGAGGGAGATAGACAGAATATCCATCCATCTGTTCCTCTCCCAGAGGGGAGCTGGAGTTCTACATCCCTCACATTGCAGCCCACTGACAGACAATCCCAACGTTATATCCGCAGCATGCGGGGCAGCTGAATGCAGCAGTGTCTGGACCACAGGCCTCCGGAGGGGGGGACAGAGCTGCCCAGACTGAACTCTGCTGCCCCAGCACACTTCCTCACTTCCAAACCAAACACACGCCTGCCTTTAGAGCTACTGTAGGCCTGAGAGGACACCATACAGTCAGAAACTGCTGGCAGAAAATGGGCCGTTAGGAGCCAAGGGCCAAACTCAGGCCTGGCCAGTCCTTATCTGTTAAAACAACACAAACACATGGTTTTACACTCTTATATATAGCAGGATAAATAGGGCTGTTTTTTTATTTGTTTTTGCATGAGTAGACATTTTGTGTGAGAGAGGCACTGTTGTATGTATGATGGCTTTAATGTTTTTGAGCACTTGGCAGTTATGAGCATCTCTTCCCTAAGATTAAAAACAACATGTTAGTTGCTAGCCAGACTGATATCAGGAGAAACAGAGCTGAATAAAAAGAGAACAAATCCATCCAACAGACTGAATGAGCGTACAATCATAACAGGTGTTGAAAAATCAGAAAGAGATCACAGTCTGATACTCTGAACAGTTTTTGTGTATACAAATCACAAGAACAGAAAGCAATCGTAGCTTCTGTAGGAAAACAGCTCAGCTGAATCCAACTGTTTGTGTGACACTGATGACACTGTTTGTATTTACAATATGAGAATTCTCACTCTTTCCATCCTCTGGGTTTCGAGGCCAGAGGAGAGCTATGGGCTGTTCTGATCAGGTCTCAGGTGGGCTGATTTGGGAGATGCTTTGCTGGTAGACATCTCACCCCACACGTGGTTCATGTGAAATCTTATCACATGATAAGATGTGATAAGATATGTTATCTCAGGCCGGTGACTGAGGGAGATATGAGGCTGCAGGCTGTGATCTCAGACGTTCTCTCTTCTCAGCACGGGCAGCGGAGATCACGGCCAAGGTTGCAGAACATCCCACTGCCTGTGCAACAGTGTCTCACTGGCCAGCATTTCTTCCTGCTGTTTTAAGCTGAAGACTTTATGAAACGTCTGGAGGGAAAATTTTTACCCTCCCTGTGAAACAAAATAAACACAACCGGGAACACACTCAAAAGCTGGCCTTCTATAAATAACAATGCTGTAACCCCACATTAAATTGTTTCAAAGCACATCATTCAGCAACATCCGCCCTTTTGACAATAAAAACATTTTATGGGAGAGCTGGAACTCTGAGGCTTGTGTGCAAAGCTTTGAATCAAAATAAATGTTATTTAGAATAAATCAGAAATAGAAAATCGTTAATTGTGTTACATGTGGCACATTTCCTTCTTGTTTTTCATTAGTTGTCTTTTGATTTTCTATTTCAGGTATATGATGGGTTTAATGTTTGTTGTGTCTTTTATTCACTTTTATTCATTATTTTCCATTGCTGACTATTTGTTCATTATTTGTTTAATGTTTGTTGTTTTCCCAGTTAATCTCTTAGTTTATTTTGTTTTTCAGTCAGTTTCTCTAAAGACTTACAGTACACTATAACATTCCAATCACGTTTATATATGTTGTGTCTTTATTTTAGGGACATGCACAGACGAATAACTGAGATTCATTACATTAGGAGTGACGCCTCTGTTAGTGGCGTGTGATTTGGGTTCAGAGGAACTCAGTGAAGATCATTTCCAGGATTCTTAGAAGCTACTAAAGAAGCTGCTGGGAAGTTCTTTTCTTGATCAGAGCTGAACAAATATAGAGGCACCCTAATGGAATCTGATTCTTTCCTGCAGTTTCTGCAACTGTCTGCTGCTTTGGAATTGATTTACAGAAATGGCTGTTATCAAGTTCATACACTATTGTTTAACTGAGCGCTAGACAGTTTAAGTATCCATACAATACTCTATTACCCTTTCAGCTTGAACTTCTGTCTGCGCTCAGATCTGGAATGAGACACACAAAACTCTGTGTGTGAAGAAACCTGAAAAAAACAACGAGATCTGGTGACTGACACGTGTATGTGGGAGGAGTGGATATTTTAGGATAACTCTGAGGTAAATAGTTCCTCCCTTTGAAACTGTATCATGTGTGCTGATTCTCTCTGTCACACAAGCTTGAAGTGTACACTTGAAATACACGTTTGAAGTTTAAATGAAGTGTTGAGTAAACTGTATTTTAAACTAGTGCTGAAATGAGCTTAAAATGTCAGTTCTTATCTTGCATTATCAGAACCAAAAGCATTTTTAACAAGTTTGCTACTGATTGCAGTCTGTCCCTTTAAAAATAACTTTCTGTGAAATCAAAAATGATGTGGCCCTCTTTCCTGCCTGTGAGGAGATTTTCCTTTATTATTTCCTTTATAGAACACATTTCCTTTATTAATAATAAAGGCCTCAGCTTGCAATGGGGGGCTGCTGATGGAGCAAGAGCTCTGTGGTTTATAGATGCTGTCTGGTGGTCTTTCACAAAAACACAAACCAACAGAATTAAATTGTGTAATAACATCCAACCTACAGTGTTCCAATACCTGAGAAACAAGATTTTATTCCCTTCACTGCAGGTCATGATGACAAAACCTTCAGTATTGTCATATTGTGTATTACATTATCACATCTGTCACAAAAGCAGAGAATGTGACCACATTACTTCAACTGAGAGACATCACTGATTTTTCCAAAAGCCCCTCTGTGCTGCATACAATTATTTCATTATCATTTATAGCACAGCTGGAACTAAAAGATGAAGGTATGTTTCTAACTCCTCGTTTTGTCTTGATATTAGTTAGAGGAGGCAGACTGAACTATTTGACCTGATTAAACGTTTCTTACATACCAGAAGATCCTTTCAATTGTTTTTGAACAGGTCACATCTTAATTACACATTTTACCACTGCTCTGCTTTTTCTTCCTGCCTGCTGACTTAAATTTATGCTTCATCAAACAGCTGAGTTTCTGCTGGAATATTTTTTCTGGCTGATGGTGGAATTTTCCAAGCCGGGCTGAATGTGGCAGAACCAGTGAGAGGAGCAGAAGAGAACCTCTGTCAGATCAAGCCAAATCAAGAAGAGCTCAGACAGTTCTTCTCTTTTGCCGCCTGAAAAATGGCTTCATGCCACACAAGTGTGACATTTACACACACACACACACACACACACACACACACACACACACACACACACACACACACACACACACACACACACACACACACACACTAGCTTTTTCTTCCAATATTACAGGGCCTGGGGCCAGGGAAAACATCAAGGGAATGTATTGAGAAGATGTATTTCATTTACAGGTGCAAAATGAAAGCACTGCATGCTGATGTGACCTGCTAATCACATGCCAACTCACACTTTAGATTTTGGTATTATAGATTTGTCTTTCTGGAATGTGGGCTGAAATAGTTTGTGGAAACTGGACAATTATCAGTTTTTTTGAAAACTGCTCATGGTATTTTTATAGATTTAGCTGCTGTTGCCCATCATCTATTGAATCTCTGATATCAATTAGACAAACAATGGCTACATTTACAATAACATGCTACTGTGAGTACATGATACTACTCACACTACTTATGCAGTATATTCTCAGCCTAGTGTGCACATTTCTGTGTAGAAACCTGGACACATATTAGAGCATACACTGAAAGAATACTGTATCCCACAATCCGTCAAGTGTCATGAATAAATCAGAAATACATCAGCCATGATTTTTACAGCTTTTTGTTTAATTAGAGTGTCAAGAGTATTATGTGTGAAAAGAAATGATTATTTATAATAAATTATTTCTTTATTTTTAAAACTGAGATCCAATGAGATCCCGGAACTCATTCAACAGATCAATCTGTGACTCATCAGGTGTGCTCAGAAACACTTCTTTAAAACAGTCCTGTTAAAGCAGAAGCTTTGTGCATAATCCCTTCTGTCAGTGAGGAAAACAGATCAACTCAATGCAGCTAGCTGTTCAACTTCACTCTTTGATTATTCTTAAGTGCTCATAATTTTAAATGTACAATATTTGACAGCATTTCCATCACAGATCTAAACCACCGTGCTGTCAGACTGTCAGGATGACAGATGAGGTAAGCTGTTAACAGATTTATGTTCCTTCTCTTGCCTCATAGAAAACACTCATTCAGCAGAGTTTCTTCTTTTGCTGGCCTCTTCCTGCTGGCTCTGATTTGGAAAACACCCTCTGCAAATTGACCACAGAGGCGAGTCACAAGAATTTGTCTTTTTCAAACTATGACCTTCCTAAAGAAGGAAGCACAGAGATGTTCAGAGCTGAAGTCTCTGTGGATCACATCTCTCCTGGAGAGCTCAGAAAGTTTCCCTGCCAACTGCATGTCCATCTCCAATGACATTACCCACCTTCTGCCTGACTCTAATGACACCACACACCTTCTGCCTGACTCTGATGACACCACACACCTTCTGCCTGACTCTGATGACACCACACACCTTCTGCCTTACTCTGATGACACCACACACCTTCTGCCTTACTCTGATGACACCACACACCTTCTGCCTTACTCTGATGACACCACACACCTTCTGCCTTACTCTGATGACACCACACACCTTCTGCCTTACTCTGATGACACCACACACCTTCTGCCTTACTCTGATGACACCACACACCTTCTGCCTTACTCTGATGACACCACACACCTTCTGCCTTACTCTGATGACATTACCTGTACCTCCAGTTTACCCAGCTCATTCCCTCATTATGAGGATCCATTCAAGGTTTTGGATAGTAGGCCACAGGGGTCATGTGGGATCTATAAATCCTGCCTCAACTAAAAAGAACCGTTGAAAACAGTTTGGAAGCATTCATGCATCCTTGTAATCATTAATATTTTACAACAGGTTTTTCTTTTTGCTTTTTATCAGAGGCTTGATATATTCAGATCTGAGATCTATTCAGAGGTTATTTGAGAACAGTTACACATTAGTGGTGATGAGAATTATGTTAAAACTGTAAGTTTTTTTCTGTTTTAACTGCCTAACTATTCACTCAGCCTATGAAAGTATTTGCCAGTCACCACAGAACTCACTTAACTAAGTGTCCAGGCATTAGTGATTAGTCACACAAGAAGCTATTAAACGGAAGACTGGGTCTATGGGAGGAAGTGTCTCACAGTCATAGATTAGTGTGTTTACAAGCTTACAAACAGAGGAACAGCTGAAGCTAATCTGATCATGGCAGTGAGTTAAATAAATGTGTCGCTGGATGACCACTGTGTTTTCATAGGGACATAAAAACACTTTCAATATTTTAAAAAATAGTTTCTGGCTTTTACTGGCACATCTAGACTTACTACCTGAATGGTTTACCACACTCAAAACATCTTATGTTACTGGATGATTTTGGTTAGTGGGAAACTCAGTATATGTGTGAAGCTTCATATTAGGGGTCTGTGTTTATAAGACATGTCAGCACAGAGAGACAGATAACTTGTATTGTCTCTTACATTGAGCAAGAAATGAAATGCTAATGTAACATTTCTGTGAATTATTGGTAGTTTATTCTCAGCTGATTAATAAACTCTCTGTTAAGATGATCTCACAGTTCTAAACCTGATGAGGAGTTTTGAAACCGGATTTGTTTCCCAAAACACTGGACATGTTGCTTAAAGTACTAAACATGATACGTATGCCAGTGACATTATTTTAGTGTTTTACTATAGTTTTTATTTTAGTTATATTGTGATATTTTATTGCTGCAAAAGCTAATGAATTACATTAAATGTCAATTTTTTACTGTGTAATGCAGTTTTCATATTTAATGCAGGTAGGTTGTAAAGGTTTTATTTTTTCTAATATTAAAAATGAAAACAGTTTTGGAGTGATAAAAGGATTTACAATTTATTTTTATTCCAGTTAATGTTCTGTTCTAGTTACTGTGAAAATAGCATTGCCTTAGACAATATCCTGAAAACACAAATATATGTGACAAGTAAACGTTTTGTTCAGTGTTAGTCTGAATGCATTGCAACTCCTACAGATCATTATGCTAATGAAGAATTAAGTGAAACTTTTACAAACTAAGGTTTTTACTAGCCTTACAAACTAAGGTTTGTAGCTGATAAAATATGATTTGAATCTGGCAAAAGGAAAAGTGTGTCCTGTGTAAGAAGATCTAGATGTCCTCACATAAGGATTAATGAAAGATAGGTAGGGAAATGAGAGTAATAGGGGATTTACACACTAACACACTTCCTCTAACTATCTGGTTAGAGTTAAATGTCTGTGGTATCACACAGATAAAATCTAGTCAACTGCAGTTGTCAGATCATAATACTAGGTTCCCTTTTCACTCACATTGATGTCTTTGTCCAGTTGAGTTCAGCTTTAACTAATGTAGAGATGAAGGTTTACAAAAGTTAACTAGTGAAAAGTATCTGGTCTGGGTTTTATAGCATTGTTGCTGCATCAGACTAAGAAAGAAAGAAGAGCTCTTTTATACCCATCAGCTGTCAGAGTTGTAATGACAAAGAGCTTGTTCTGCTCATGTCATGGAGGCCCAATAAACTCAGCAAATATTGGTTCCTTCAGGCAGTTGTCACACAGACCTTCTTAAAACTATTCAGCTTCACCAAAAAACCCTTTTGCTGAGATTTTATAGCTGCACCCTTAACCAGAGGCTGATGGCAGTGCAGGCCAGCCTCATTGTGTGTTATTACAGAGACTCACTGCGCCTAAAACAACTCGGGCACAGTGGAATCATTTATTTTCTGCTCTGATGTCATCTCAGACTCTCCATAATTGTCATAGTCCAGCGTCCTGTGTCTGTAATTGGTAAAGACACCACAAACTGCCTGAGAAGACTGTAGGTGGGTCCTCTGGTAACTGGAAGATTCATTATTTTGGGGGAGTCATTAAACGGAAAACCATTTTCAAGATTCTCCTTTTCGTCCCCTGTGGTTTTAACACCAGACTTTCTAGGCTAGTTGGACAGTTTGTTATGTGTCTGCTGTTGAGATCTGCTTTCAGTCTCTCACTGACGTGGGGCGCTCGCAGAGGGTAATGATAGCTCAGCTTCCCAGAAACCTGCTGTAATCCAGCACATTTCAAACACATGTTGATCATTTTATACAATTTATGTAACCGTAGAAACTTTAAACGGAAGGTGTTTAAAGAAGTGGATAAAGAGATGATAGAAGATGAGAGGCCATAAATGTTGCAATAGTAAGTGTGCTGTTTGTCCAGTTTTATGGTGAGAAAACAGATGCAACATATTTGCTGATTTCATTTTAGCACCAATGTCATCTGGGGTATCCAATACGTAGCAGTGAGCAGCCAAATAATGCCAAATACACAACCAAACAGTGCCTCCATCTCAAAGGAAGATTCTTACAGGATTTCATGCCAATGGAAAGTGTGTGTGGCATTCTGTTATTTACCATGAAACTTGTTGTTTATAAAGAGAAACTGAAACTGACAGGCTTCCACTGCAGTGTGGTGCTGCAAACATGTCTTTTCCCAACAGACTTAACATTAACTTAAATATTGTTAATGTAAAGATTTAAATATAAAGAATATAAATAAAATTAAAGAAATAATTAACTAAATATTGTCTTGTTATAGAATCTCTCACACAGCACATCATGATACTCAACACATTGCTGACATCTGCTGTTCAGTTTATGTAACACTTGTTGAGTTTTTAACATCTTGTCTAAATGTGCAGAACTTCTTCCTCTCACACGGGCTGATTCGACGCGTTTTTAAGATTTATATGAAGTATTATAAACACATCTTATTTTTACTTATATCGTAATGAATGTTTACACGATAACGCGAGCAGAACCTGTTGCGGAATGAGCGAGTTTAATGCATATTACACGAATGTGTTTTCTCGTGGGTTTTTTATCACAGTATGAATGTGTTTTCTCGTGGGTTTTTTACAGAGTATGAATGTGTTTTCTCGTGGGTTTTTTACAGAGTATGAATGTGTTTTCTCGTGGGTTTTTTACAGAGTATGAATGTGTTTTCTCGTGGGTTTTTGACACAGTACGAATGTGTTTTCTCGTGGGTTTTTTACACAGTATGAATGTGTTTTCTCGTGGGTTTTTTACAGAGTATGAATGTGTTTTCTCGTGGGTTTTTTACAGAGTATGAATGTGTTTTCTCGTGGGTTTTTTACAGAGTATGAATGTGTTTTCTCGTGGGTTTTTTACACAGTATGAATGCGTTTTCTCGTGGGTTTTTTACAGAGTATGAATGTGTTTTCTCGTGGGTTTTTACACAGTATGAATGTGTTTTCTCGTGGGTTTTTTACAGAGTATGAATGTGTTTTCTCGTGGGTTTTTTACACAGTATGAATGTGTTTTCTCGTGGGTTTTTTACACAGTATGAATGTGTTTTCTCGTGGGTTTTTTACACAGTATGAATGTGTTTTCTCGTGGGTTTTTGACACAGCATGAATGTGTTTTCTCGTGGGTTTTTGACACAGCACGAATGCGTTTTCTCGTGGGTTTTTTACACAGTATGAATGTGTTTTCTCGTGGGTTTTTTACAGAGTATGAATGTGTTTTCTCGTGGGTTTTTTACACAGTATGAATGTGTTTTCTCGTGGGTTTTTTACAGAGTATGAATGTGTTTTCTCGTGGGTTTTTTACAGAGTATGAATGTGTTTTCTCGTGGGTTTTTTACACAGTATGAATGTGTTTTCTCGTGGGTTTTTTCAGATGGTGGTACAGATGAATGTTTTCTCGTGGGTTTTTTACAGAGTGTGTTTTCTCGTGGGTTTTCCAGCGCATGGTGTGTTTTCTCGTGGGTTTTTACACAGTATGAATGTGTTTTCTCGTGGGTTTTTGACACAGCATGAATTGTTTTCTCGTGAATGTGTTTTCTCGTGGGTTTTTTACAGAGTATGAATGTGTTTTCTCGTGGGTTTTTTACAGAGTATGAATGTGTTTTCTCGTGGGTTTTTTACAGAGTATGAATGTGTTTTCTCGTGGGTTTTTTACACAGTATGAATGTGTTTTCTCGTGGGTTTTTTACAGAGTATGAATGTGTTTTCTCATGGGTTTTTGACACAGCAAGAATGTGTTTTCTCGTGGGTTTTCTAAAAAAGATGAATGTGTTTTTCAGCACAGTACGAATGCGTTTTCTCGTGGGTTTTTACAAGTATGAATGTGTTTTCTCGTGGGTTTTTTACAGAGTATGAATGTGTTTTCTCGTGGGTTTTTTACACAGCATGAATGTGTTTTCTCATGGGTTTTTACACAGTATGAATGTGTTTTTCGTGGGTTTTTACAGAGTATGAATGTGTTTTCTCGTGGGTTTTTTACACAGTACAAATGTGTTTTCTCGTGGGTTTTTTACAGAGTATGAATGTGTTTTCTCGTGGGTTTTTTACACAGTATGAATGTGTTTTCTCGTGGGTTTTTTACAGAGTATGAATGTGTTTTCTCGTGGTTTTTAAAAAAAAAAAAAAAAACAAAAGATATGAATTTTTTCGTGGGTTTTTACACAGTATGAATGTGTTTTCTCGTGGGTTTTTTACAGAGTATGAATGTGTTTTCTCGTGGGTTTTTTACAGAGTATGAATGTGTTTTCTCGTGGGTTTTTTACACAGTATGAATGTGTTTTCTCGTGGGTTTTTGACACAGCACGAATGTGTTTTCTCGTGGGTTTTTTACACAGCACGAATGTGTTTTCTCGTGGGTTTTTGACACAGCACGAATGTGTTTTCTCGTGGGTTTTTGACACAGCACGAATGCGTTTTCTCGTGGGTTTTTGACACAGCACGAATGCGTTTTCTCGTGGGTTTTTGACACAGCACGAATGTGTTTTCTCGTGGGTTTTTGACACGAATGTGTTTTTCGTGGGTTTTTACAGAGCATGAATGTGTTTTCTCGTGGGTTTTTACACAGCACGAATGTGTTTTCTGTCGTGGGTTTTTACACAGTATGAATGTGTTTTCTCGTGGGTTTTTTACACAGTACGAATGTGTTTTCTCGTGGGTTTTTTAAACAGACACGAATGTGTTTTCTCGTGGGTTTTTTACAGAGTATGAATGTGTTTTCTCGTGTGTTTTTTACACAGTATGAATGTGTTTTCTCGTGGGTTTTTTACACAGTATGAATGTGTTTTCTCGTGGGTTTTTTACAGAGTATGAATGTGTTTTCTCGTGGGTTTTTTACACAGCACGAATGTGTTTTCTCGTGGGTTTTTTACACAGTATGAATGTGTTTTCTCGTGGGTTTTTTACAGAGTATGAATGTGTTTTCTCGTGGGTTTTTTACACAGTACAAATGTGTTTTCTCGTGGGTTTTTGACACAGCAAGAATGTGTTTTCTCGTGGGTTTTTTACAGAGTACGAATGCGTTTTCTCGTGGGTTTTTGACACAGCACGAATGTGTCTTCTCGTGGGTTTTTGACACAGCATTTTTTGTGTTTTTGTGTTTTTTCGTGGGTTTTTACACAGTACGAATGTGTTTTCTCGTGGGTTTTTACACAGCACGAATGTGTTTTCTCGTGGGTTTTTACAGAGTATGAATGTGTTTTCTCGTGGGTTTTTGACACAGCACGAATGTGTTTTCTCGTGGGTTTTTTACACAGCACGAATGTGTTTTCTCATGGGTTTTTGACACAGCACGAATGCGTTTTCTTGTGGGTTTTTGACACAGCACGAATGCGTTTTCTCGTGGGTTTTTGACACAGCACGAATGTGTTTTCTCGTGGGTTTTTTACACAGCACGAATGTGTTTTCTCGTGGGTTTTTGACACAGCACGAATGCGTTTTCTTGTGGGTTTTTGACACAGCACGAATGCGTTTTCTCGTGGGATTTTTACAGAGTATGAATGTGTTTTCTCGTGGGTTTTTTACAGAGTATGAATGTGTTTTCTCGTGGGTTTTTTACAGAGTATGAATGTGTTTTCTCGTGGGTTTTTTACAGAGTATGAATGTGTTTTCTCGTGGGTTTTTACACAGCACGAATGTGTTTCTCGTGGGTTTTTACAGAGTATGAATGTGTTTTCTCGTGGGTTTTTTACACAGTATGAATGTGTTTTCTCATGGGTTTTTGACACAGTATGAATGTGTTTTCTTGTGGGTTTTTGACACAGCACGAATGTGTTTTCTCGTGGGTTTTTGACACAGCACGAATGTGTTTTCTCGTGGGTTTTTTACAGAGTACGAATGGTGGGTTTTTTAACAGAGAATGTGTTTTCTCGTGGGTTTTTACACAGCACGAATGTTTTTCGTGAATGCGTTTTCTCGTGGGTTTTTTACACAGCACGAATGCGTTTTCTCGTGGGTTTTTTACAGAGTATGAATGTGTTTTCTCGTGGGTTTTTTACACAGTATGAATGTGTTTTCTCGTGGGTTTTTTACAGAGTATGAATGTGTTTTCTCATGGGTTTTTTTACAGAGTATGAATGTGTTTTCTCGTGGGTTTTTACACATTTGAATGTGTTTTCTCGTGGGTTTTTTACACAGTATGAATGTGTTTTCTCGTGGGTTTTTTACAGAGTATGAATGTGTTTTCTCGTGGGTTTTTACACAGCACGAATGTGTTTTCTCGTGGGTTTTTACACAGTATGAATGTGTTTTCTCGTGGGTTTTTTACAGAGTATGAATGTGTTTTCTCGTGGGTTTTTACACAGTACGAATGTGTTTTCTCGTGGGTTTTTTACAGAGTATGAATGTGTTTTTCGTGGGTTTTTACGTATGAATGTGTTTTCTCGTGGGTTTTTACAGAGTATGAATGTGTTTTCTCGTGGGTTTTTTACACAGTATGAATGTGTTTTCCTCGTGGGTTTTTTACAGAGTATGAATGTGTTTTCTCGTGGGTTTTTACACAGTACGAATGTGTTTTCTCGTGGGTTTTTGACACAGCACGAATGTGTTTTTTCGTGGGTTTTTTACACAGCACGAATGTGTTTTCTCTTTTTGGGTTTTCTCGTGGGTTTTTACACAGCACGAATGTGTTTTCTCGTGGGTTTTTGACACAGCATGAATGTTTTCTCGTGGGTTTTTTTTTCGTGGGTTTTTACACAGCACGAATGTTTTCTCGTGGGTTTTCTCGTGGGTTTTTACAGAGCACGAATTGTTTTCTCGTGGGTTTTTTACACAGTACGAATGTGTTTTCTCGTGGGTTTTTACAGAGTATGAATGTGTTTTTCGTGGGTTTTTACACAGCACGAATGTGTTTTCTCGTGGGTTTTTACAGAGTATGAATGTGTTTTCTCGTGGGTTTTTTACAGAGTATGAATGTGTTTTTTCGGGTTGTGGTTTTTTACAGAGTATGAATGTGTTTTCTCGTGGGTTTTTACTTTTTACAGAGTATGAATGTGTTTTTCTCGTGGGTTTTTGACACAGCACAAATGTGTTTTCTCGTGGGTTTTTACACAGCAAGAATGTGTTTTCTCGTGGGTTTTTACAGAGCACGAATGTGTTTTCTCGTGGGTTTTTTACAGAGTACGAATGTGTTTTGGGTTTTTACAGAGCACGAATGTGTTTTCTCGTGGGTTTTTACAGAGTATGAATGTGTTTTCTCGTGGGTTTTTACAAGCATGAATGCGTGGGTTTTTACAGAGTATGAATGTGTTTTCTCGTGGGTTTTTTACAGAGTATGAATGTGTTTTCTCGTGGGTTTTTACACAGTATGAATGTGTTTTCTCGTGGGTTTTTACAGAGTATGAATGTGTTTTCTCGTGGGTTTTTTTACAGAGTATGAATGTGTTTTCTCGTGGGTTTTTTACACAGTATGAATGTGTTTTCTCGTGGGTTTTTTACACAGCACGAATGTGTTTTCTCGTGGGTTTTTTACAGAGTATGAATGTGTTTTTCGTGGTTTTCGTGGTTTTTACAGAGTATGAATGTGTTTTCTCGTGGGTTTTTACAGAGTATGAATGCGTTTTCTCGTGGGTTTTTTACAGAGTACGAATGCGTTTTCTCGTGGGTTTTTGACACAGTACGAATGTGTTTTCTCGTGGGTTTTTGACACAGCACGAATGTGTTTTCTCGTGGGTTTTTGACACAGCACGAATGTGTTTTCTCTTGGGTTTTTTACACAGCACGAATGTGTTTTCTCTGGGTTTTTTCCACAGCGAATGTGTTTTCTCGTGGGTTTTTACACAGTATGAATGTGTTTTCTCGTGGGTTTTTTACAGAGTATGAATGTGTTTTCTCGTGGGTTTTTTACACAGTACAAATGTGTTTTCTCGTGGGTTTTTTACAGAGTATGAATGTGTTTTCTCGTGTGTTTTTTACACAATATGAATGTGTTTTCTCGTGGGTTTTTTACAGAGTATGAATGTGTTTTCTCGTGGGTTTTTTACACAGTATGAATGTGTTTTCCTCGTGGTTTTTACAGAGTATGAATGTGTTTTCTCGTGGGTTTTTTACACAGTATGAATGTGTTTTCTCATGGGTTTTTTACACAGTATGAATGTGTTTTCTCGTGGGTTTTTACAGAGTATGAATGTGTTTTCTCGTGGGTTTTTTACACAGTACAATAATGTGTTTTCTCGTGGGTTTTACACAGCAAGAATGTGTTTTCTCGTGGGTTTTTTACAGAGTTTTCTCGTGGGTTTTAATACGAATGTGTTTTCTCGTGGGTTTTTGACACAGCACGAATGTGTTTTCTCGTGGGTTTTTGACACAGCACGAATGTGTTTTCTCGTGGGTTTTTTACACAGCACGAATGTGTTTTCTCATGGGTTTTTGACACAGCACGAATGCGTTTTCTTGTGGGTTTTTGACACAGCATGAAATGTTTTTTCTTGTGGGTTTTTACACAGTATGAATGTGTTTTCTCGTGGGTTTTTTACACAGCACGAATGTGTTTTCTCGTGGGTTTTTACACAGTCGAATGCGTTTTCTTGTGGGTTTTTTACACAAGTATGAATGTGTTTTCTCGTGGGTTTTTGACGAGTACGAATGTGTTTTCTCGTGGGTTTTTTACAGATGTGTTTCTGCACGAATGTGTTTTCTCGTGGGTTTTTACACAGCACGAATGTGTTTTCTCGTGGGTTTTTTGACACAGCACGAAGGTTTCGTGGGTTTTTGACACAGGTCCGAATGCGTTTTTCGTGGTTTTTTACAGATACGATGTGTTTTCTCGTGGGTTTTTACAGAGTATGAATGTGTTTTCTCGTGGGTTTTTACACAGCATGAATGTGTTTTCTCGTGGGTTTTTACAGAGTACGAATGTGTTTCTCGTGGGTTTTTACAGCCGAATGTGTTTTCTCGTGGTTTTACACAGTACGAATGTGTTTTCTCGTGGGTTTTTTACACAGCACGAATGTGTTTTCTCGTGGGTTTTTTACACAGCATGAATGTGTTTTCTCGTGGGTTTTTTACACAGCACGAATGTGTTTTCTCGTGGGTTTTTTACACAGTATGAATGTGTTTTCTCGTGGGTTTTTTACACAGCACGAATGCGTTTTCTCGTGGGTTTTTGACACAGCACGAATGTGTTTTCTCGTGGGTTTTTTACACAGCACGAATGTGTTTTCTCGTGGGTTTTTTACAGAGTATGAATGTGTTTTCTCGTGGGTTTTTTACAGAGTATGAATGTGTTTTCTCGTGGGTTTTTTACAGAGTATGAATGTGTTTTCTCGTGGGTTTTTTACAGAGTATGAATGTGTTTTCTCGTGGGTTTTTTACAGAGTATGAATGTGTTTTCTCGTGGGTTTTTTACACAGTATGAATGTGTTTTCTCGTGGGTTTTTTACAGAGTATGAATGTGTTTTCTCGTGGGTTTTTTACAGAGTATGAATGTGTTTTCTCGTGGGTTTTTTACAGAGTATGAATGTGTTTTCTCGTGGGTTTTTTACACAGTATGAATGTGTTTTTCTGTTTTCTGGTGGGTTTTTTTTTACACAGCACGAATGTGTTTTCTCGTGGGTTTTTTACAGAGTATGAATGTGTTTTCTCGTGGGTTTTTTACAGAGTATGAATGTGTTTTCTCGTGGGTTTTTTACACAGCACGAATGTGTCTTCTCGTGGGTTTTTGACACAGCACAAATGCGTTTTCTCGTGGGTTTTTGACACAGCAAGAATGCGTTTTCTCGTGGGTTTTTTACAGAGTACGAATGCGTTTTCTCGTGGGTTTTTACACAGTATGAATGTGTTTTCTCGTGGGTTTTTACAGAGTATGAATGTGTTTTCTCGTGGGTTTTTTACAGAGTATGAATGTGTTTTCTCGTGGGTTTTTTTAAATAATGTGTTTTCTCGTGGGTTATGAATGTGTTTTCTCGTGGGTTTTTTACACAGTATGAATGTGTTTTCTCGTGGGTTTTTACAGAGTATGAATGTGTTTTCTCGTGGGTTTTTACACAGCACTGAATGTGTTTTCTCGTGGGTTTTTTACACAGCACGAATGTGTTTTCTTGTGGGTTTTTACAGAGTATGAATGTGTTTTCTCGTGGGTTTTTACACAGGAATGAATGCGTTTTCTCGTGGGTTTTTGACACAGCAAGAATGCGTTTTCTCGTGGGTTTTTTACAGAGTACGAATGCGTTTTCTCGTGGGTTTTTTACAGAGTACGAATGTGTTTTCTCGTGGGTTTTTGACACAGCAAGAATGTGTTTTCTCGTGGGTTTTTTACAGAGTACGAATGTGTTTTCTTGGTTTTTTACAGCACAATGTGTTTTCTCGTGGGTTTTTACACAGCGAATGCGTTTTCTCGTGGGTTTTACACAGCACGAATGTGTTTTCTCGTGGGTTTTTTACAGAGCATGAATGTGTTTTCTCGTGGGTTTTTTACAGAGTACGAATGCGTTTTCTCGTGGGTTTTTTACAGAGTACGAATGTGTTTTCTCGTGGGTTTTTGACACAGCATGAATGTGTCTTCTCGTGGGTTTTTGACACAGCACGAATGTGTTTTCTCGTGGGTTTTTGACACAGCACGAATGTGTTTTCTCGTGGGTTTTTACAGAGTATAAATGTGTTTTCTCGTGGGTTTTTTACACAGTATGAATGTGTTTTCTCGTGGGTTTTTTTACAGAGTACGAATGTGTTTTTTACACAGTATAATGTGTTTTCTCGTGGGTTTTTACACAGTATGAATGTGTTTTCTTGTGGGTTTTTTACAGAGTATGAATGTGTTTTCTCGTGGGTTTTTTACAGAGTATGAATGTGTTTTCTCGTGTGTTTTTTTTTACACAGTATGAATGTGTTTTCTCGTGGGTTTTTACAGAGTATGAATGTGTTTTCTCATGGGTTTTTACAACATAATGTTTGGTTTTTACAGAGTATGAATGTGTTTTCTCGTGGGTTTTTACAGAGTATGAATGTGTTTTCTCGTGGGTTTTTACACAGTATGAATGTGTTTTCTGTGTGGGTTTTTACAGAGTATGAATGTGTTTTCTCGTGGGTTTTTTACAGAGTATGAATGTGTTTTCTCGTGGGTTTTTTACACAGTATGAATGTGTTTTCTCGTGGGTTTTTTACAGAGTATGAATGTGTTTTCTCGTGGGTTTTTTACAGAGTATGAATGTGTTTTCTCGTGGGTTTTTTACACAGTACGAATGTGTTTTCTCGTGGGTTTTTTACACAGCACGAATGTGTTTTCTCGTGGGTTTTTTACACAGCACGAATGTGTTTTCTCGTGGGTTTTTTACACAGCACGAATGTGTTTTCTCGTGGGTTTTTTACAGAGTACGAATGTGTTTTCTCGTGGGTTTTTTACAGAGTATGAATGTGTTTTCTCGTGGGTTTTTTACAGAGTATGAATGTGTTTTCTCGTGGGTTTTTTACACAGTATGAATGTGTTTTCTCGTGGGTTTTTGACAGAGTAAGAATGTGTTTTCTCGTGGGTTTTTTACAGAGCACGAATGCGTTTTCTCGTGGGTTTTTTACAGAGTACGAATGTGTTTTCTCGTGTGTTTTTACACAGGCGTGTGTTACCGGAGGCGGAAATTGATCCTGCATTACCAGAGCGGATATAACGGATTAAACTTTATTGTAAAGGGTTTAATAGTAAAGTATTGGTAATAATAATGTGTCTCTTGCTGTGTAGGATGACACTCCAGATCTTCTAAGAGAGCTGAGAGTTTTCAACATGACGCTGAAGCTTCTTCAGGTTTGTCTGCCGTACGTTTATTGACAAACTTTATTGATTTTGTGTGAAATACAGACCTGCAGAACAAACAGGCTGGTCAGGCTGTGTTGGAAACTAAACCTGCGTGCACTGTTCGTCTTTAATGACTAAACTGAGATTATAATAGCTGAAATAGTTTGTGGAATCTAGGAGGAGTCCCTCTGATTTCACTGAGAATGACAGGTGTGAACATAAAATTCACTTTATTGACTGAAATTAAACCTTTTCTGGAAAAGGTGATTCGTCTTTTTCAGAAAAGATTCAGCAGACAGTAAATCACTCAGAAGGCCACAGATGAAGCTGGTTGATGTGTTTGCAGCAGAGCGACAGCAGGGGACAGCAACAGCTCTGGATTATTCTATCATCTGTCTGTGGCGGTTGAGGATGAGGTTGATTCTTCCATCCGTCACATCAATACAGATGATCTCCTTTCTTCTCTCTGCTTTTATTTCTAGAAAAGATTCCACAGAATCCAAAAAGCTGCTTCTAGAAAACCCAGCCTGCACAGACAGAGAGACGGGTCTGTTCACCTGCAGTCATGTGATGATGTATTTGTGAGCACTATTATTAAACTAATGTGTGTTATTTTATTGAAGTGCCAGCTGAGTGAACCTAAATCAGAGAGGTGTTGACTTTGTAGATATAATTAATTTATTACGTAACCTATTTTAAACACCTTTCACAAAGATATGCATAACTGTAGTGTTTTAATACATTTCCTCAACATTCTGTAATGTTTGCAATAAAATCGAATCTCTTCTTTATCCACTAGGAGAGATTTTACTAACTCTGCATTGACAGCTCACCTCAGGCCAGGAATCTGCTGAAAGGCAAGAGCTGTATTTACTGTAGCCTCACTTATACACCATCTGGTTTCTGTTGTTCCTCAGGGAGTTTCTGCTAACGGCATCATCATGTTCTCACTCTGATTTTTGCTCAGATGTGCTGGAACACTCTGCCTGACTCTCAGTTCTACAACATATGTCTAGGTGGACTGAATTGACAGGTGACAGAACAGTCAGATGTCAATAGAGAAATGAAGATTTCTGCTTCATGTTTTCTCTGTACAACAGGAGGAAAGCAGAGACCCTGCAGACTTCACTGGGCAGTAGTGTGTCACCTCGCCTGCCAGCGGGGGATTCCATCAGAGATGAATGCAGTGATATGCTGGCTGCCGCTCTACATACAGACGGTACGCAGATGAACGAGATTAACACTTCACACCCACACATACAGCCGGCCAGACATGCTGAATATATACAGTAATGATGCCAAGACACTGAAAACATATTCAACAGACTGATTCTGTCTTTTCAGATGATTACAGAGACTACAGGGGAAACTGTGAGGCCATGGCAGCAGAAATCAAGCTGCAGAGCTGCATAACCTTCAACCTTTGAAACACACTGTCATTAAAAGATGGGCGTGTTGATTAGCAAAAGTTTGAAACAGGAGATGTGTGACTGTGAAAATAACCCCTTCAGCACCGAATCTTCACTGGAGTTTTCCAGAGTGGTCCTTCATTAACAGAGAACAGAATCAGGAGCTGTTAATGGAACCGGCGTTCCTGACAGAACTTCCTGTGGTGGAAACAGTGAGTGTGTTATTTCTCTCAGCCTTCAGAAGATAATTGGATGTCCTGCAGGTATGAGAGCTTCAGTCATTTGGATGCTTTGAGTTTAAGATATTATAGTTCAGGTGTACAGAGAGAGCCATGGACTCAAACAAATGAATACTAAGTGAGATTAAGGTGTAATATAAAACTAAGAACAAACTGATATTTCCCTGTTGATGTTGAGCAGACAGCACAGAAGCAAAAGTCTTTCCTAGCTAAACCTGCTCCCACAGCTTTCCAATGAGCTGAAGAACTGTGTGGTCAGAAATTAATTTGCTGGCAAATCTGCTGTTACACAAAAATCAGCCTCTTTGTTCACTGGACTATTCAAATGTGACAAAACAAACCCTGAGAAATAAGAGCTATATACCCTTAGAGAGAAAACCTGCATCATGTGAAAAACTACAAAGAATCCCTTCAGCACATGCAGCAGTCAGAGCTGTAGAGCCCCCCAACCCCCCCCCCAGAGGACGGAGCGGCTCAGCTGTTCCCATGACAACTACATTTACTGAGAGAATCCATTATGAACTCTTGAAGATCTTGGAGATCTTGAAGGTCTGAAACTCATCAATCATCTCGTGTTCCATAGTTTACTATAAAATATACATTTGCATCCTCAATATTTTTATTATGTGGTAGCTGTTTTATAAAAGTTAAAAGGTATTTGAGTTGTTCCAAACTGAGAATATATTCATGATAATGTTGACAATATACTATAACCTCTCATATCAACAGATGTTATATATTGTTTCTATAAACGATTTGTGACGCAGGACTAAATGAGTGTATTATCTTGTGTGTGGGAGACTGAAGAGAGGTGACAGACAGATTTCTCCCTCTGGTGCTGATCCTGTCAGGAGAGTCATGTCAGTATGTGGACAGCAGGCCAGTCAGTCAGCTCTCATCATCCCAACCTCTCTGTCCCCTGCAGCTCTATCAGTAACACTTCATTAACAATTAGACTTTTATTATATCGGATATTATTCATATTAATTGCCCCTAATATTAGTAACAACATGTTACAGGTTTAACACAGTATAACCTCAATCTTTACATGTACTGTGAGTTGTTTATCTAACCAAGTTTCCCAGTGCTTAACAAAATCACCATACCTATTGCCTCGTCCTGAGGTCAGAAGATAGAAAATATCACTGCAAACACATGGCAAACGTGGGTCACATCTGTGCATTCTACACATTCATGGTAAATGCAAAATAAATGACAGCATTACTATCCCAGACAAAAATACTGAATAAAGTCAAACTAATGTTACTCATATGTTGACAGTCAGATAACTGCATTATCAATCCCCTGTGTATCTTAATTAATCATCCCACCCGTCCAAATCACAGTACTTTAACATTTAGTGATGTTATAGTAAGTCACAAAATTGCTAAAACACAATTTATCAAATAATTTATAGTCACAGACAGGTTAAACAAAACGGACTGAAGACAGACAGACAGGTTTCAAATCTCATGTATTGGCTCAAGTTTTGAGGATGCCAGGCTGAAATGCTATTGAGAAATGTCAGGTTCAGACCGCCTGGCGCAGATTTTCAAACGTCACGTTTTCTTGGTGGGCGCAGCAGTTGCCACATAGTCCACAAGTCTCCATGTGAAGCGTCTTCAGAGAAACTGGAGACCCCAGAGGAGGACAGGAGAGAGCGGAGAAAACGCACCTCTGATACACCGCTGCCCTACTCTAAAACAGAGGAGGAGCAAATGGAGCTTCCAGCTGTGACCGATTTTCCCGACTGGTATCCTTTGATTGTGACCAACAGCAGCTTTGTGGAGGAACCAGCGGGGCTTCTGTCCAACACGAGCGGAGGCAGTGAGCAGAGGGCGGGTGGAGGCAGCACCGCAGTCGCGCTCGCTGTCTGCATAACCGCGCTGTACTCTGTTATCTGTGTGGTGGGGCTGTTCGGAAACGTGCTGGTTATGTACGGCGTGGTCAGGTAAGACAACTAGTGTGCTGAATGTGTACTATAAGAGGCTATAAAATGATTTAATACATTGCACACTGGCAGCAGTATTCTGCAACTTCATTTGTTTTCCAAAAGAAAACTGAAGACGGTCCAATTACCCCACAAATCTGTTTATGTTGTAGCATGTAATAAAAGCTGTATATATATAAAAATGCGGATCAGATCTGATCAGGTGATGAACAGATATAAAGAGCCTGAGGCTGCCGATTTAAGAGTAACCATGACAACCCTCCTCTCAACACTGAACACAAGCAGTATGATGTAAAAAAGTATGATGTTTGTCTGGAATAAAAATACTCAGAGAAAAGTTCACCCAAAAATGAAACTTCATTTACCCTCAAGCCCATCACTTTCTTTCTGTTGTGGAACACATTTGAGTATTTTATCATTAATACAGAAAACCAAAATAATGAACAAATGAAATATGAATGTAGATAGATTAGTCCAGCACATTACTGTGTATTACACATTGTAAGAAAAATAAAAAATTCTCAGGCTGGATTCTTGAGCTACAGCGTTTCAGTTCTGGGTGTTAACCAATCTGTTAGAGAACTAGACTGTAGAGAAAGTACAGAAAATGATTAGAAAAGATGTCCATGACACAAACAGGTGAACTAATAAACCACTGATTGCACAATAGCAATTAACTATTTGCAAGGTAACCTAAGTGTGGATTGTATGTTAAGTTACTTTAAACTTGTTTGGCTGTCAAAGTCCAACAACTCAAGAGTACTCTAAGAGAATGTTAGCTGGGATGACATCAAATCTCCATTTTATATCTCCAGGAGACTGTTCCAAAAATAAGTCCCCTGACAAAGACTTAGCATGGAAATTAGAATGGATGGCGTGGTTACAAAACAGCCAACAACTACTTCCCCACGAGACACTCTAGTGTAAAATTATAGATATAAACATGAGTTATGACTATATCTACTGTGTGCAGAATGTTTTCTTGTAAAGACATAATAATGGATGACTTCCTCTTGGCACACTTAGAGTTTGGCCCCGTACCAAACAAGCAACTGTTGCAATTGATGTTAAATCTAGAGACTTCAGCTCTGTGACACTTCATGTTTTAGGTCCCCTAAAGAGATCACAGTGTGTGGACACCAGACAAACCACTAAAGCTGGGAGAGGAACATCAATGCATTATAATTTAAGCCTTTAGCACTGGTGTAATATGGTCTCTTCCTTAATTACTGTGGTTGTATTGTTGTGTCTGTTTATGGCCTGTCAGCTCACTGCAGTGTGGAGAACAGAGACTGTCTTACAAATAATGAGCTGATTACAGCAGCATAACAGAGCGACACTGGAGACATCTTAATATGATAAAAGCATGGCTGAAGATATGAAAGGATTACCTTTATACTTTATACTACAAATAAAATGCACATATCACCTGACAGATATCAAAGATTTTCTGAGAAATACAGAGGTTTTGTTACAGCTTTAGCCTTAATATGTACAATATCTAACTGCAGCTCATATGTGCCACCAATCAAAAATTATTTTTCTCAATTTTCTCACTTAATATAAGTTAACACTTGCTGTATTAACACTGCATAAACTTATTGAAATAACAGTTCCTTACAGTATGGAAGAGGTTTAAGATGTCATACGAGATATTAATAATGAAAAGGGCAAATCCCAGAAGAGCCCATTCATCTGCATTTGAATTAATGGGAGTTCATCTTCCTTTCAAACTCTGATGCAGCTGATTCAAAAGAAGACTGACATTTAAAACAGACCCTGCCAGCAGACCCTGACTTTTGTACTTTTCTTCAACAGGTACACAAAGATGAAGACAGCTACCAACATCTACATCTTTAATCTGGCTCTGGCAGATGCGCTGGCCACCAGCACTCTGCCCTTCCAGAGTACCAAGTACCTGATGAGCAGCTGGCCGTTTGGAGAGCTCTTGTGTAAGGTGGTGATCGCCATCGACTACTACAACATGTTCAGCAGTATTTTCACATTGACGATGATGAGTGTGGACCGCTACATCGCCGTGTGTCACCCAATAAAAGCTCTGGACTTTCGCACACCCATCAACGCAAAGATCATCAATATCTGTGTATGGATTCTCTCCTCAGCCGTTGGCTTACCTGTAATGATCATGGCCGTCACTAAAGTCACTGACAGAGGTAAGAACAAGTCAATAGTTTTTCCTAGACAGCAACGAGAAAACAACCAGAACTATAGATGTTTCTTCTGAACTCTTTTTCAGATTAGATGTTTATTCAGAGAGCCTCCATTAATCTGTTTACTTCTGCTGTTCTCCACAGGAAAAATCATCTGCATGCTAAAGTTTCCAGACCCAGACTGGTACTGGGACACCGTGACCAAGATCTGCGTCTTCATTTTTGCCTTTGTGATTCCTGTCTTGATCATCACTGTCTGTTATGGGCTGATGGTTCTGCGTCTGAAGAGCGTGCGCCTGCTGTCTGGCTCCAGAGAGAAGGACAGGAACCTTCGGCGGATCACTCGCATGGTTTTGGTGGTGGTGGCGGCCTTCATTGTTTGCTGGACCCCCATTCACATCTTCATCATCATCAAAACTGTGGTGGAGATTGACCATAAGAATCTTCTCGTGGTGGCCTGCTGGCATCTTTGTATTGCTCTGGGCTACATGAACAGCAGCCTCAACCCGGTTCTGTATGCATTCCTGGATGAAAACTTTAAGAGGTGCTTCAGGGAATTCTGTCTGCCCTTCCGTTCACGCGTGGAGCAGAGCAGCTTTTCCAGAGCCCGGAGCATCACAAGAGAGCCCATCTCCGTGTGTGCCAAGACAGAGTCAATGAAGCAGCCCACCTGACTAGACCTGGACCAGATGTCTTCAGGTATACAAGCAGGGACACAGAAAGACCTGCAGTCTGAGATCACTCAGATTTCCACCACTGAGCTCTGAGTTCCTCCTGAGGTTAATACAGCTTGACAGCAAACATAAGGCATATGGTTGTTTTGCATCATTATTGTTCTTTTAACCACCACTCTTTTTTTTCTTCACTTAACTGAGTGACAATCTCTAAATGACTCTAAAATGATTTCCTAATTGAGGAAGTAAGATATGATTGGGCAATTAAGATTCATTGGATGGACATCAAAGACATGACCTTACATGGCCAGCAGGAAGTCTACTTTACTTAAAGACGAGTCATTAAAGTGTATTCTCATAATCAGATGAAAAATTAATACGTTTTGGTTGTGAGGGATCTCATAACTGAGACATTGAGGTATTATTGTTCAGGTTTATATCTCTACTAACTGCACAAACTGGATTTCCCAAACATCAAAATGAGCTGCATGGGACATTTTTATTTAAAGAGACAAGCATGCTTTTTTCACACAACTGTCAGACTTTGCTTGGTAAAATGTAGAGGCCTTTCTCATCCTCTAACAAAAGGATTTCTTTAAAGTTGAGGAGACAAGAGGTGTGGATACAGCGTATGCATGTTGACATGTTGGCTGTTGTTATATGAATAACATGGTGAACTCCAACAGGATCAGTGTTGAAACATCTCAACACAAAATCAGACTCATCTGATGGTGCTTGATAAGGTGTAAGTTTTAGTGATTTTGTGCTACTGGTGAAGGATTTTAATAACCATAGAGTGTTAAGTGTTAATACTGGAGCAGTGTGATGAATATGAATTTATGAATATGATTAGACATGCTGTAAGACGGCTTCTTACAGATTTCCTTAGCTTTCACTCTGCTGTTAAGTATTTTAGTGTATTCTAGCATTTCATGACCATTAGTGATAAATGGCACTGTTCTATAAACTTTTATAATCTCAGAATTAATGTGATATTTAACAGTAATTTTGTAATATTTTCATCTGGTTGTAAATGTGTTTTTCTGGTAAAGCTTGTGACTGTATACTTTCCGCTGTTCTCCAGTTGTGCTTTTGTGTTAGTGACAGTATTGTATGTAATTTTCAGTAACTGCTGACTGTTGCATTATTGATCTGTTTTTAAAGAATACAAACCAAAAATGGTCTGAACTGTCAATGCCTAGACTGTGAAAGCTGAAACTAATAAAACAGTTCTGCAGACTGCATGAGTTCTCAGAAAAGACCTTTATTACTGTGACTGAATTCATCATCTGGTTAGATCTTCTTTAATGAGGTTAAAGTTGCCCTCTGTAACACATTTTGAAGGCTTAAACTAGATCAGTTAAACACCATGAAAGCTGTTAATGTGCATATTCTGCAGGTGTTTAATAGCTGGAGACTCAAGCACATCATAAAGATCTTAATCCATTATCTGTTATAAAACAGCACAGAAGTGGGCCGGTGCTGGACTGGACTCGCGCAGAAAAACTGCTGTATAATGGCTTCAAGAGCACAAACAATTCAGTATTTTGTTTCTATGGAGACAACAGTATGTAGAAAATAACATCCTGGATGTAGTCCACTTTTAAGTCATATATATTATATCTTTTACTCTTGTGAGGTTTCAGTAGAACAAAATGCTGGATATCCATGTTTCTGTACAATTTAAGTTCTGCCAGTCGTGAAAACTGATTTTCTTGACCTTTATAAAACTCCAGATGGGTTTTTGCTTCTGCTGACCCAGAGACATTAAAAATATCTCCCCTCAAACACATTTAATGTCATTTATTAGTTCTCATATTAAGAACATAAAAAGTTCTCATAAGAAACCAGGACTCACTTTCCAGTTTCCGTGTGTTTCAATCCAGGCTTCAGAAACCACTGAATACTGCAGGCAGGTCAAACCTTCAGAGCTTTTCAAGAGAAATATCCCTCACTTCTCTCTCGTCTCAGTGTGGGCTGTAGCTTAAACCTCAAGAGCACACTTCTTCTCAGACTCTGAAGTGATCTGTGAGCTCATCAATAGTGGCCGAATCATTTCCATCATCTGATCAGAAATGCATGTTAATGGATACACAATATTTTAAAGGAAAGTTTTGGCAGATAAATGAATGGTTCACACAAAACATCAGACTGTGTCATCTCACCCTCGTCTTTTGAAATCTGTGTGATTTCACTGGCTGCTAAACTGCTTAAAAGAAACATGTAGCATTACAGCAGTAAGTTAAACGTGTGGGTTATCCTGTAACCCTGGTTAAACCATTAAACAGCTCGTTTATGAGATACTAGTTACCGTAATAACCAGATGACTGTGATCTGCTCTTCACGTGTCTGTGCAACACGCGCTGTTGTGTTTCTTGTGCATGTTCACAATTTAACATTAAGACATTAAAACATTAAACATGTTAAATTAGCCTAATGTCTTAGTTTAAAAGTCGCTGCCGTTGTTTCCGGTCAGGTGTCAGAAAGTTTCACTGCAAATTCAGGCAGATTTCCATCAGATCAACAGCAGAAATATAAACATCAAAACACTGCCATCTCATGGACGAGCAATATAAATAACACGTATTAAACCCACCGTGATTGCAACAGAGAACCGCCAACAATGAAATAAATATTCATAAACTATTTTAAGTGCTGTTAGTTCAATATTATGGCTAAAGGTAACCTTAAGTTAAAAGGTTAGCATGATTAAAACAAACTGGTCATCTGGATTCTCAATTCTTCTCCTGAAACAAAACCACAAGAAATTAACATTTCATACGAACAGCAGGAATTCAGAAACCATCAAAAGTTGCAGAATAACATTAATATTAGAGGTTCAGAAGTGAAGAAAGAGTAAATGAGCTTCTGTAAAGACTCAATGTGTTTATTAATTGTCCACAGGGCCAGCAATGCAGGGACACAATCATGTTCAGATCACATCAGCTGAACACCACAAAAACACAGAAATATTATCTGAAAACAATCAGGTTTTCCCCAAAAACTGTACGTCATGTGGATCATTCCTGCGTTTGTAACCTTTTATTGCTCAAACCAAACTGTGGAATTTAAAACCAACAGTACTGTGATCTAAAAGACTCATTATGATTCTCTCTTAATACACGCACACAATCACTCACAACAGACAGTCTCCAGGAAACACACTAAACATGTTTGTTAAAAAGAATTAAGAAAACAAAAAGCCATAAAAAGGTATCGCTGATCAGGATCTACCAGACCATAGCCAGTGAATGTCTGAATTCCCCATACGGTGGAATAAAAGGTTTAATTAGATGATTCTCATCCTACCCTCTTTACATCTGTCTCAGCACAGAAACTATTACAACCCCGGATTCCCCTGTTCTCGATCAAGCTCTTGGTTACATATACCACTGATACAGCAGTTTAGCTCAGCTTCTTTTAGTCATGAAGAGAAAAAAAGCATCAGCTCTCCTGCTTGTCTTTGACCAACAGGACTGTGTGCTGCCCTCCACTAGACACTGAGAGAACTACACGGTTCTCCAGCTGTTTGCCCGTCATCTCTACTGGACTCCATTCATCGTCTTCCTCTCCTGTTCCCAGCTGCAGGTTGGTGCCCATGCCCCAGGCAAACACTGAGCCTGACAGACAAAAGCCACTGTTATTTACACTCACAGACTGCACAAATATTACTCACACATCTTTGACCTACATTACATTCCTTATGTTAACTGCATAATTGTACAATACCACAGAACATATTGTACCACTACTATTTAAAAACCATTCCTCATTCTGTCATCTGCACACAAACAATCAGCCAGTCATCATCTCCCCTCTGTGCTGTCTGTTTTCATTGTTTGGCAAACTGTAACATCAGTAAACAATATTTTGCATTACATGCAGATCAAAATGATTGTAAACTGAAAATAAACCTGATCCTGATATACCCTTCCAGCAGACTGTGTAATGTCCTGATGACTGCTTCAACAGAACCTGTACAGGCTGTGTATATATTCACACCTTGTTTGGTGACAGCGTAGCTAACAGAGGCACCACAGGCGACCATCTGCACATCAGTGATTCCCGGGACCAGTGCGGGTTCACTTCTCTCTGTGGCGTCCTTCCCCAGGCCCAGACGGCCATACTCCACCCGCCCGAGACTGTAAACTTCACCTGTGGAGAAACACGTCAGCAACATTCAGCACCTCTGTAAAGATGAGACACAAGATCCAGTGTCACCAACCACCTATGACTCTGCGACTAAATCTTCCCGGTGTTATGAGGGTGCGTGAATGATCCGTTTTATTTTAGGCTGAATGTTCAGATACTGAGTCAGGTGCATTACCTTCAGAATTCACACACACAGTGTGGTGCTGACCCCCAGAGAAACCCACCCAAGAGGTGGTCGAGTTCTTGAAACTTGTGAGCTTGACAGGAACAAAGCAAGTCTTTGTGTTTTGAGTCCCTGTAAACAAACAGAAGAACAGATATTATGAAAGTGATGGCAACAGGTAAAGCACCTAAAGATCTAAGAGTGAATATAAAGAAATGTTACCGAGCTGGTGGTAATTGGACAATCCGAATCCATACACATGACCCTCTGTAGACACAGCAAAGGTGAAGTATGCTCCACAGAAGACATCCGAGAAGACAACCTTCCCCCGCGGCCTTATGACCACCAACTGCGGCTCCAGCAGCCTCACTGAGAGGTAAATAAATAATGAAACATTCTAGAAACTGTACTAGGTTTATTCATTCATGGTGCGGTGGTGATACTCACTCAACCCTTTCCGGCCTCCGCGGTCAGCGAAGTGCTCAGCCACTCGGCCGAGCTGTCCTTGTTCTCCACATCCTGAGGTGTACAGCTCTCCATTCACAGTCAACATCACCAAATGATCATTCCCTTCAGGAGAAATCATGAATGTTATGAGAACACTGACATGAACGATGACCAACATAGCATGATTTCTTCTGACCCACCTGAGACGATTTTAACTACAGGCTTGTCCAGAGGAACTTCGACAGGCAGCATGCACTTCTCCATGGGCTTCAGAAGTCCAATGACACCATTATTATCCTACAACAGATCAGAGGTTAATCAAACAGCACACTTCCACTCGACAGTACTGTACTAGAAAGATAGCAAAAATCCAATTTTGTGGTACATCCACTAGAATACAACAAAGACAGGCCTAGAGATCAGATTTGACAGCTGAACCCAATTTTGTAAGTGTGTGAACTAAGCCAAAGATGATTTGGAGCTACACTTACTCTAAAAGAGCCCCAGATGTAGACGACTCCCTCCTCTGTGAGAGCAGCGGTGTGACTGTCACCTGCAGAAACCTGCACCACTTTCTCTCCCAGATCCACCTTCCCTGGAACCATCTCTGAACCCTCCTCAGAAGTGTCCCGGCCCAGAGCGCCCTCGTCATTACAGCCAAACGTATAAATCTAGAAAGAATAACAGAAAGTCACAAGTTGACACAACAGCTTCTTTGGGGCTTTTACTTCTTTGATTCGCATTTTAAGAACCAGGTCATCAAAGAACTCATTTTGTGATAAGTGTTCACACTGGTCAAGGCATTTGACGTGACTTACATTTCCAGTGTCGCTGATGCAGACGGTGTGCATGCCTCCAGCCACAGCCTGAACGATTCCTTCAGGAAGAGTCACCAGCGCCGGTTTCTTCCTCTCAAGCACATCCTCTCCCAGACCGAGCTGCCCAACATCACCCTGACCAAGAACCAGCAGCAGACCCTTCTCCTGCCCGTGACTACTGTGAGAAGCTACAAACAACACAGCCAATGCCCTCATGAGCTGTCTGGTGCACGTCCGAGATATTTCCCAAGAAACGCCTGCTTCCATCATTCTTTAACACGGAGTATAACTCGCCACAATGACAGAATGTGCTCATACACTATACATGCTGCTCTTTAAACAACTCAAAGCACACTGAGTGAGAACAGATGACTTACTTTTCAGTTTCTTCACAACCGGCGTGTCTACAGTTGCTCCAGCTGCTTGTCTCTTCACAGCTTTTTTTGCTGGCATGGTGACTCCAAAATCTTCACAAAAAGATGAACAAGTCAGCCAGTTAAGTAACCCGTCAACCACCCTGATATAAACACAAAGCTCATCTACTTTCCCATCATTTTGATAACGTTATAATCTTCAGTAAGTCTATAAACTAAACTAAAACTAAAGTTTAAACTAAACTGAAGTTTAATAAAAAAGCTCTAGAAACGACACTGCTTCACAGGGCCAGAAAACACCGTGGCTGTGTCTCAAAACCTACACATCTCAGCTGCCTACACAGACAGCACATCTGGGCATCATCATCGCGTTTGTGCTGGTCGAAAATGGCGGATGTGTGTCTACAACCCGAAAAACGTTGCCTACGTAGACAGCAGACGGGGTTTGAGACAGAGCCGCTGATTTCACGATCAATGACTGACAGCAGCAAATGTGAGACGAAATGAAAGCGGAGTTAAAAGACTGAAGGTTCAGAGAGTTATACATTCAGACACATTTATATCTGCTGAGGGTTTATTCCAACACCAGCACACTTCTGGTGTGAGAACAAGAGCAACAAATGAAACGACTGCTGCTGCAAACATCACGTCAATCATCACGTCAATCATCACGTCAATCATCACGTCAATCATCACGTCAATCATCACGTCAAACATCACGACACTCATCACGTCAAACATCACGACAAACATCACGACAAACATCACGACAATCATCACGACAATCATCACGTCAAACATCACGGCAATCATCACGGCAATCATCACGGCAATCATCACGGCAATCATCACGGCAATCATCACGGCAATCATCACGGCAATCATCACGTCAAACATCACGGCAATCATCACGGCAATCATCACGACAAACATCACGTCAATCATCACGTCAATCATCACGACAATCATCACGACAATCATCACGTCAAACATCACGTCAAACATCACGTCAAACATCACGTCAATCATCACGTCAATCATCACGGCAAACATCACGTCAATCATCACGGCAAACATCACGGCAATCATCACGGCAATCATCACGGCAATCATCACGTCAAACATCACGGCAATCATCACGGCAATCATCACGTCAAACATCACGGCAATCATCACGGCAATCATCACGGCAATCATCACGGCAATCATCACGTCAAACATCACGGCAATCATCACGACAAACATCACGGCAATCATCACGGCAATCATCACGTCAAACATCACGTCAAACATCACGTCAAACATCACGGCAAACATCACGTCAATCATCACGTCAATCATCACGGCAAACATCACGTCAATCATCACGTCAAACATCACGTCAAACATCACGGCAATCATCACGGCAATCATCACGGCAATCATCACGGCAATCATCACGTCAAACATCACGGCAATCATCACGGCAATCATCACGGCAATCATCACGGCAATCATCACGGCAATCATCACGTCAAACATCACGGCAATCATCACGACAAACATCACGGCAATCATCACGGCAATCATCACGGCAATCATCACGTCAAACATCACGGCAATCATCACGGCAATCATCACGTCAAACATCACGGCAATCATCACGGCAATCATCACGGCAATCATCACGGCAATCATCACGGCAATCATCACGGCAAACATCACGTCAATCATCACGTCAATCATCACGGCAAACATCACGGCAATCATCACGACAATCATCACGTCAAACATCACGTCAATCATCACGTCAAACATCACGTCAATCATCACGACAAACATCACGTCTATCAGTGAGCAGATTACCGGATACGTCACGCGTGTCGTGGCGGTTCAGTCCGGTGGTTGTGTACCGGTTCAGCTCGGTGTGTACCGGTTCAGCTCGGTGTGTACCGGTCCCGGTGGTTGTGTACCGGTTCAGCTCGGTGTGTATCGGTTCCGGTGGTTGTGTACCGGTTCAGCTCGGTGTGTATCGGTTCCGGTGGTTGTGTACCGGTTCAGCTCGGTGTGTATCGGTTCCGGTGGTTGTGTACCGGTTCAGCTCGGTGTGTACCGGTTCAGCTCGGTGTGTACCGGTTCCGGTGGTTGTGTACCGGTTCAGCTCGGTGTGTACCGGTTCCGGTGGTTGTGTACCGGTTCAGCTCGGTGTGTACCGGTTCAGCTCGGTGTACCGGTCCCGGTGGTTGTGTACCGGTTCAGCTCGGTGTGTATCGGTTCCGGTGGTTGTGTACCGGTTCAGCTCGGTGTGTACCGGTTCCGGTGGTTGTGTACCGGTTCAGCTCGGTGTGTACCGGTTCAGCTCGGTGTGTACCGGTCCCGGTGGTTGTGTACCGGTTCAGCTCGGTGTGTACCGGTTCCGGTGGTTGTGTACCGGTTCAGCTCGGTGTGTACCGGTCCCGGTGGTTGTGTACCGGTTCAGCTCGGTGTGTACCGGTTCCGGTGGTTGTGTACCGGTTCAGCTCGGTGTGTACCGGTCCCGGTGGTTGTGTACCGGTTCAGCTCGGTGTGTACCGGTTCCGGTGGTTGTGTACCGGTTCAGCTCGGTGTGTACCGGTTCAGCTCGGTGTGTACCGGTTCCGGTGGTTGTGTACCGGTTCAGCTCGGTGTGTACCGGTTCCGGTGGGTCAGTGATCAGTCAGATCTCGTGTACGGAGCGGAATCAGCGCGTGGCGCTGCGCTTCTTCTTCGCGTGTTGTAATGGCGGGCTGCGGTCTCCGGCTCGAGCGCCTCCTGCTGTTGCGGCTGAATTTATATCTCAGTTCACTGCACTGCTTGTGTGATATTTTCCTTTTCTTTCATTTTTATCCCTTCCTATCCTTATTCCAAATATCCCGCCACACCGTTTAAATATTTCTCATGTGCTTTATTTCACTCTGGTGTAGACAAACCCTCACATCCACTTCACTGTCTTAAAGCCTTCCTCACTCATCATCAGCATCATCATCATCATCAGCCTTATTTGCAGAAATCTCTGTATGTGCTGTCCCCATCAGAATCTGACTCTCACTCCTGCGCTTTAAATACTGTATAAGAGTATAAATGCTTCATTCATCTTCTTTCTCTTCACTCCAATGGCAATAATTTATAGTCATAAATGTCATATGAAGAATGAAGTGTGACTTAAATTATTTAAAACATCACTTTTGTTTTATTAAACCTCTCATCACATTAGAAATCTAAAGAAAATTTCCAGTTATATGGTAAAAACAGCAAAGCAACCCTGATGTTTTAAACCTCTCTATGATTTCCTCTTTTACATTATGGTTTAACTAATGTCAATGTTTATAAACTAACTAGCTTTCCGAAACTGTTAATCTGCCAATCACACCATTAACACCTTTATTTCTTAAGTCAAGTTCAATCGAATGGTTTAACAGAGACCACAGAAATCATAGAAACACATAAATCAAAGTGTGAAGCTGTAATACTGTACGTCATAATGTATCTGTAAGGAAAATTCAGAGTGAGACTCATATTGAGAAGCTTTTAATTTAGATTTACAGGTGTTTACATCTAAACAGCAGATTTACTGTCAGTTTCTAAAAGATTACATGTCATTAAAAAGGATGAATATTCAACAGCTCATTAACATAGAGCAGGTACATTCCATTCTCAATGTTGTAGTATTGAATAATACACTAATAATATTGTGCTTAAAAAAATAGTACCCTATATGAGTCAATATATTTAAAATATTTGTCAAAATAAAAGGAAGAGAAGATATACAGTCAGGTTCATCTACAGAATGGATCTGTACAGCAGAGCAACTTCTATCTTGTCTACTGGCCAAAACAATAAGAGAATTGTAAAAAGTAGAATTCCTGCCACAATACAAATCTCTCTGTCAGAACCATTGTGAAAATGTCAGTGCATATCCAGACTACATTCTTCTTTAAAATGCTTCATAAATTAACAAAAAAACAGAGATCAGAGACCGCAGTTTTACTGTAGATCAATACTGTGATATGTGATGTTAAATCTAAAAATTCATACAATCTTCTGTTCTTCATTTATATAATAGATGAGTTCAAGACTATGAACTAAAAAAACCTTATGCCTTAAAGTTTCTAAAATTACAAAAAACTGCTTTCGGAACACTTCAAAAATTCAATCCAAGAGAAAATTACAGCAGCCTATACAAACATACACAAATTACACAATAACTTCCCGACTCCTGCAGTTCTTCTGTCCATACTTCCTGCTAAGCTCAGTAACTAACACTTACTGTAGTATTACTGTATTTACTATTGTCACATTATAATTACTATTAGTTTTAACTGTGTTACACTTCCCTGAAAGGAAATAACGTTTGTCATGTGGAGTAAAAGCAGAAAATGTCATTCAGAGAACAGAGAGAACAGGCCTGTGAGAACAGTTTGTGAGGTGTTGGCACAGTCTGATGTTGGCACAGGTAACGCACATTCTCTACTGAGTCCTTCATCTCGGCACATGGGACTCCAGGAGAAATTTGGCGCGTGTCCTCCAGAGGTCCCTCCTGCCACACTGATGGTACTGTCACAGTGGACAGTGTCACAGAGAACTGAGAAAGCTCCTGTTTTTTGTTTATATTGTTTAAATGCTTTAGGCGTCTCAGTGTATGTGAAGAACATTCAGTAAAACTGTAAGTGATCTGTAATCCACCAGCCTGAAAGTGCTTCATTCTCCAGTTTGAATCTGATGTTAAGGATGATGGAATCTAGAAACATTAATTTGTAAATGATTTCCAGTGTAAAATGAAAAGTAGATCGAGTAATTTTTGAGTATTTTTTGAGTAAGTTTACCTTGTGTACATTCTGCTTTCTTCGTGCACTTCCATTTCGTTGCTCTTAAACTCATTGAGCTCTTTACGTATAGCAGCCTGTATGAACAGTTTACAGTTGGTTTAAACAGGTGATAGATTATGTGTACAGCAGACAGACTAATAAAAGATACATGCAATGCAAACTTTTACTGGAACGCTGTTTCTGAAGACTTATGTCCAGTGCAGAAGAACGAAATCAAACATGCCTGGTTTCCTGAGGCAGAACGTATGTAAGAACGAGTGAAAAAAGCTTCAATTTTACCTTGTCTGCGGGGGTAAGTCTGGTCCAGGGTTTATCAGCACGGCGGTCATAATCCTGTGCGGACGTGACTTCCACATACTCATGAAAACGCAAGATTTTTCTGGCCTGCAGTTCAGCCACAGTCGGCCGCTCACTCAGCTAAACAGGTCAAACAAAAACAGATCTTCTGTAAAACAGAAAATGCTTCACATAGATTTGTGTCACACGAGGACTAATGTCATGCAAATGTCATGCAAACAGAATCACACCTTTCTGGTGAGTCTACGCTTGATCTCTCTGACCTCCGCCTGTCTGTCAGCTTCATTTTTAGCTACACAGAAGAGAAACAGTGATTAACAGCAATTACACCAATTCAAATGTAAATTCACAGCAATGAACATGTCGGACAGAAAACCCTCAACACATTCATGTGAGCACAATAATCTGAAATCTCTAATTAATCAAAAATTTTTTTTATATTCCCACACAGACAATGAATCAATGAATAAGACTGAACCGGTGAAAGGGAAGACCAACGGGAAAACTCAAATCACAATAAAAAACAAGAACAAGTGAATTTACGCTGCAGGATGTTTCTCTGTTCCAGCTCCTCAGCAGTGGGTCTCTGGCTCAGACGTCTACAGAAGAAAAACAAAAATTTCAGGATTATTTTCATATTCTCCTTATGTTTAACAGTATATAAAATACAATGACAAAGAATCGTAAGATGTAACTTGTGTCTAGTGTTTAGCAGTATTATTCTCATCTCTATACTCAATGCAACAGTCTGGATTTATGTGGGATTGTGTGTGTGAGGGTTGTTACCGTGTGAGCGCGGTACCGATCTGTGTTCGGATGGCCTCCCACTGTTCTCTGCTCTGCCACGACAGACCCGTGTTCTCCACTTTGACCTGCCTCTCTGGAGCCGGTCTGTCCTGAGCAGACGATCGACTGCTCAGCTTCAGTGCCAGTGTGTCCTTCCTCTTTACTCTGCTGGCCAGAGCACCTGCAGAGAGCGCACACACACACACGTTCACACTGGCTCTCTTCACATGGACAGATGTCTAAGTGTGCAAATGTACAAAAATATCATATTTATACAGGTGACAGGACTGTTAACAAAGTCATTTATTTACAATGAAAGAAAACCTGCAAAGTGTGACAATCACAGCCAATCAGAACATATGAGTTATGTGACATGAGAATTTGCCAATGAGATTTCTGTGTGGGTGGGGCTACAAAGCAGGACATAACAGGAATAAAAATAAAGAAACCAACAAAATAACCTGTAGCTCCTTGTGGCTGTGGCTGGTTAGAACACAAATGTACATAACTAGCAGAGATCACATTTATCACATTTTTTAGACATCAGAGAATACTTCACATACTTGGTGGACTGTCATCTTCATCTTCATCCGACTCATCGTCCTTGTAGAACACAGGACCGTCCGAGTCACTCTCCTCCAGCTGCTGATCTTCCTCCTCCTCCTCCTCCTCCTCCTCCTCCTCCTCTTCCTCACTGCTGTTGTTTCCCTCAGGGATGATGCTCACGTCCCCCAGCAGACACCTGCGGCTGCGAGGCTCCAGTTCTGGCTGTGACTGAGGGGATGGGAGGTGATCAGGAGGTTCCTCTTCATCCTCCTCCTCATCATCTGAGTAATCCTCTTCATCACTGTGTAGAAAAAAATAAGGCTCATTTCGACATACAAGGCTTGTTTATGTCTCACCTTTAAAGGCAGTGTAGATCATTTCTCCAGAAAATCTTTTATGCTGGTTGAAAGTCTCTTCACATCCTGATCACAATCACTAAGTAAAGTGTTTTAAATGTATTTAAATCAATACATCTATATATATCATCTGTGGAACAGGCAGGACCATCAAAAGTTTGTCCAATCATTACATTCAGTCTGAATGCAATGATAGGATGTCCTGTTGCCTGTCAAACTATGTATTTGGAGATGCTCTGAAGGGATGCTGTATTTACCCTACCTTTAAATCATAGCTATTAAAAACACACGTACAGTTTGAGGGGCTGGATGGTGACTGGTAGTGGGCGGCCACCCTGGTACTCCAGTGGCGTCTCAAACAGCAGTGTGTGGGCGCGCTGGGAGCCATCAGGGTGTGGGAGGGCAGGTCCCGGGCTACTCAGTGCCCTCTGGATCATGATGTGTAGGGGAACAGGGGCCTGACGTGTGGGTGGATCCTCCGGTGGGCTGGGGGAGTCAAAGTGGACGGGTAACGGCTGTGGGAGGGGGTAAGGGTATGAGTGCTGGTGGAGAAGATGATGGGGGTGAGCCCGTGGAGGGGAGGGGGGGATATAAGTGGCAAGGGGTGGGGATGGGGAGGGCAGCTGGTAGCCCCCAGGGATGTTGGCCCTCATGTCTTCAGACAGAATGGAGGGAAGAGAGGAAATGGTCAGAGGCGAGTCGTCTGCACTGCGTCTGGTGACGGGCGTGGTCCTCTTTGGGGGCATCGGGGGCGAGGGCTTGGCCGGAACAATGCTGTTCCCTCTCTGTGTCAGTTCGGCTGTAAAATATAATACAAACAGAAACATCAGGGTGAGATTTTCCAAACAAAAGTTTAAAAAACTCAACAGCAATAAAGGGATAATTTACCCATAATTTATTCTCTCAACTTTGTTGTTTCAAGTAAATTGACAATTTTTATTTTTGGCTGAACTATCCCCTTAGTAGAAATCATATTTACAATTAGTTATATAAGATAAAAACCCTGTAATTAGCAATACATCACTAAAGACCAATCTTACAGAAAACACTATGGAAGCGTAAAAAAAAAAAACATTCAGAAGCTCATATCACATGATTTACAAAAGAAGCACTCTGTGCAATATATATATAGTGTAAGTATAATAAAGTACAGCAGCAAAACATTATTATGAAACTGAAGCATTATGAACATGCTAACTGGATGTTTAAACATGCTAAGCCCTTTTGTTCTACCTTTAGTTAAAGAGGTCAGCTGCGCCAGCTGATGTGCTACAAATAAAATGCATTAGTTTTTTCCCTGCAGCTAAACAACCTGCAGAATTTCAGCACATGATGAGGTAGATTAAATTTATTTTCCTTCCCCAATCTCACAGCTGTTGCCTGGAACAGCTTTGCTGCATCTGCTTTGGCGTGATGGTGCATTTCCTGCGGCAGCGAATGTGATCAGCTAAACTCCACAGGGGGTTAAAGTAAGCTAATAAAGCACCTGGTGTGCCAACATGCTGCGCATTAGCAGCAGCAGCTTTAATGTCAAAAACATGCAGCAGGAGCGAACTTGTGAGAGAAAGTGAGAGAGAATGAGAGAGTTGTTGCCTGTTAGTCACGCTCACAGGCGTTGCTAAAGACATGCTAGGCTGCAAGTGAGGAAGATGAAGCAAGCACACGCATCAGACGATGGCGGCAGGAGACCGCGCAGCTCTGGCGACAGGCCTGGCCTTGGCGTTTACCTGTGCGCATGCCTCCTGCCCGCCGGCACAGGTAAACAGGCAGGGACAGGTAGACATCATAGTCACCCTCACGCTTCCAACAGGACCAGTACAGAGGAAACTCACTGCCGTCACCCCCCTGCAGGGTGGAGGCTGACGGGGGACAAAACACACACAGCTCCTGGACATCAGACCACAAAAGAACAAAACCTTGACAAAGCAGGACGACTTACTCCTCAAAATGACTGGAAACATCACACAGGTGATGGTGAGACCACACATGGCACGTTTAAATGGAGAGGCATGTAAACTATAGATATAAATACCTAGATCCAGATTTGGCTGATCTGAATACATCAACAGCATCTTGGAAACAGATTCTACACAAAAAGAAATAATTCCCCACCGGTGAGAACACAGATACACACCAGATGATGTCAACATGTAGTTATCCTCTATGTCTAACCACTGAGTTTTTTAGGGTTAAAGGTCTCATTTACACATCCAACAATTTGTTGAGATCCTGACAAAACCTCAGAGAACAATCAATACTTAAAACAAATATCTCATCTGGGAGGTTCTCTTAGCTTTGACTCCAGAAGGTTTCACAAAGCACAACACTGAACTGTGTTTTGCTGAACTGTGCTGCTGTGTAACGTGATGAATCATCAGTGAGAACTGACAGACGCCCTCTCATGAATCTCCTTATTCCATTTCAAAGTGTTCAGCAGCAATAACCAACAGCTGTGACATCTCCTGTTACTGAGCTGTCTGAGCGGTTCAGTGATCAGTGATAGCAGGGGCGTGTAATCCTGCTCCTGGAGGACCACATACCCACAGCCCTTATTAAACACACCTGAAGTAAATCAATCAATGTCTTGGAGAACACTTGAAGACTACAGGCTGGTTGGAGAAGGACTGGAACTAAGCTCAGCAGGACAGCAGGGAGCAGCGTTTAACACCTCTGAGTCACAGTCAAACAAAACCCACAGATTTAAAAATGCCACAGTTATGTAACCACTAACACACAAAAGTGGCATTTGTACAGTATCTGCTCTGACTGCGTGACAGAGATTCTGCCTGCTGGCTTCTGTACAGTAACTGAAATGACAGACAGTTCCACTGTACAGTGACTGAACACTTTGCCAAGCTCTTTCTTTCTCTCTACAACGGTGTAGAAGTGAGACTGTCTTTCTAACATCATGAGTCCGTGTAGAAGATCAGTGTTACCTCAGAGTTGGAATAAATGCTGCCTGGGACAAACTCGCTCCATTTATATATGCTAATAACATCTTTCCTGAGTAAATGATTATAAAGGGAATGTTTGAAAGTTGTTTTTCAGTTCCGTTTAGTAAAAAAAAAAAGAATCTCCAGCAGATACACAAATAAGGATGAGTGTGGTGTGTACATTTACTCCTCTAGTGAAAATCATAGTGACTTCATAGAGAATGAATCACGGGACTATATGAGAGCCTGAACGAGGGTGTGAATGAATTATAATTACACTGACTATTACACCAGCACATCTCACATGTTTATGAGCACTTACCCAACACAGCTGGGTTGTTGCTACGGCTGACTGGCTTGGGTGGAGGGAGGGGGGGCTGTTTGGGCTGGGCTGGGGTGTTGCTTACAGAGGAGGGTGCAGATGAGGTGGTGAGGGGAACACTGGTGGATCCCTGCATGCTGGACCCAGATGAAGAGATGTTCCGCAGTGTTTTTCCGGCCATGCTGACAGCCGAGGAGGAAGAAGAGTCTGAGGGGGCTAAAGAAGAGAACACAACTGTGGGGTTGTGCAATGGGGTGCGGGGCAGGTTGTCAGTCCCGGGTTCGGGGGTGGAGCTCATCAGCCATTTGGGGGGCGTAACAGAATGTTTGGGTGGGAGTGGCTCCCGGAGTGTGTCCCTCAGAACCTCCGAGTTAGAAACATACTGACTGCTCTCAGACTCTGTAAAAAGGAAAAATATAAATGTTCAGTTAAGATGAAAACTAATTCAATGGTTTAATACAACATGCTAAAGTGTAGTGTAACAGCATGACAGTGGAAGACATTACGATATAATGGTAATAATAGTGATCTACTGTTATTACTATTAACAATAGCAATAATAATAACATAATAAAATAAACAATAAAAATGGTATAAACAGTGAAAAAAAACTGTAAGCCTGGTTTTTGAGAACAGCAGTAGCAATTTGAAGTTCATGTTCACATAAGGTCTCCACAAAATATTGTTCTCCATTTCCACCCTAAAACCTGCCTGCATCTAACTGACATCATTCAGGTTTTGTTGCAGGTTGAAATCTTGCTGCAGTGATAATGTGTGAATTTAAATGAGCTGAGGAGAAATCAGATCTTTCAGCAGATGAGGTCGTCTGAGGAGGCGAATGTCTCACATCTGCAGACTTCCCTTAATCTCATCCGTCCTTTGAAATCCTCAAAGCTGATCCTTAAATTCAGGTTTATTTCTTGTATGTGTATCACTTCTGAGTTCCAAATGAAGACAGATCAGTTAAAGATAAGACAGGGAATCTGTGGGGAAAAGACTTAAAACACTTCACTGGTTTCCCCCTGTGTGAACAATGCAGGGTGATATCAGAACAGCACCTGAATATTGTAAATTAAAACCGGATTATCTGTCCTAGTGGAAATCTGTTTCTGTTCAGGACTATGATAGTGTTCACACTGAAGAGGTTTAATGTGACAGATTTATCAGCTATAAAAAGAATAGCAGAATTCAGCTGTGCTCACTTCCTAAATAAGAACTTTAGCTGGAGCAGGACACAAGGGAACACAGACGAAAGAGACGGTGGTGAATGTGTGGAGGAAAGAGGGACTCAAAATGTTCAGTGATCCGCATTTGTAATGTTTCTGCCGAGTGTAAACAGTGCTGTATCTCAGCAGACCACTCACGATACGCTGAGACTGAGATCCTAATACTGGGTGTAAACAGCCTCATAAGCAGGAAGTGAGAAAAACATTTTATCATATGTACCTCTGTTTCCCCTTCCCTCCTCCGCTGACAAGTGGCGGGGAAGTGTCGGCCTCCAGTCTGAATCAGGCCGAGTTCTGCGCCCATCCTCAGATGGAGCTTTCATAAGCCCAGGTCTTCTGTCCATATCTGGATGCAATCTTCCTACATGACGCCCATCATCTCCCTGCCAGACCATGTTAGATCTCCAGTCCTCTGTCCCTGAAGCCCAGCCACTTCTCCTGCCTTCCCTGTTTTCATCCTGACTGGGGGCCCGTGGTCCCAGAGTCCCAATGTGATCCCTGTCAGAGGGGGCACGACCCCTGCGCTCGTCAGGCTGTGGCAGCCAGGCAGGACTGACCCTGAATTCTCCTTCAGAGGGCGAGTAAACCTGCTCTACCCTCTGACCTCCTCCTACAGGCAGAGTGTGACCATTCTTCACACAGAGTGGCTTACGGCCATGAGACTCAACTCCTTCTGCAAAAACAAGCACACATATAAAAAGAAGGAACATGTAGAATTCCTATAACATTCTGTAGTTTCAGTGATGATGTTAACTGATCAACACACTGTTCTACATTTTCTAAGAAGACTAGAACACATGAATGAGTAACAGTTAGAAAGGCAAGACACCTGCTCACACGGCTGCTATGTGTATCACTATTCAGCACCCACAGAAATCAAAGTCAGAAGTGATGGTCAAAGGTATGTTTATTGTCATTTTAGAAGCCACAGCCTCAACCAATGATGTCACAGGATCAATGCCAACAGCACAGGAATTAAAAGCTGCACCTTTAAATACTGGAACATTTATTTATTGCACAAAGATTTGTTTCTCTGAAAGAAACAGCCTTGCAATATTCAAAAGAATTAGCAATTTCTTTTCTAACACAGACCAGCTTTGCAAAATCCTTTCAAATGAGGTTATAAAGAAACATGGTTCACCTCTAAAGTTCCACACAAGCTCTGATGAACTACAGGTTTGTTTCTCCTCAAACATCTCTCAGAGGTTACAGGAGAAAAACAGCTCTTGAGGCATGATTCACATTTCAAAGCCTTTTCTGTCTCCAGAAAAACTGCATGTCATTTTCTTCTTTTGTTCATGTCAATTTTTCACACTTGCTTTAAACAGAGTGCAGAGTTTGTGTCAGTCACATTAATGGAGCTGTAATGATACACAGTCTCACTGGGTGTCTGTCTGTCAGTCGAGGGAGATCTGACACACTGCAGTAATGCACAGCACACGTATCAAACAGCTCAGAGACACCGAGCAACTGTCATGCAGCAGTCACTGACGCTGCACAATTTTAAACAAGGAAAAAAAATCATTTTAAATGTTTGGTTTTTTTTGAGACCTGAGGTTTCACTGCTAGCAATGTCCAATATTCTTCAAAAACACAATGAGAGGAAATAAAACACACAGTCAGAAATTAAAGTAGCAAATGCACACATACACTCTTTCTTTCTTCTTACCATTGTCAGGAAGCTCCTTCAGAACTCCTTGTTCAATCAGTTCCTGTCTTGGTCTTCTCATCGACATCTTTCTTTCCAAAACTGTGAGGGAAATAAAACAACAGATAAACTACAGAACCACTGACAACAGAACAACTGACACTGATCTTTTGCAAAGACCTGAGATGATTGGTTCAGTCAGTTATGCATATAAGCCAAAGCAAATGTTTCTGTAAACACCATTGGATGTCCAATATAAAATATCTAGATCTCAATGCAAAATCAGATCAAAACAATCAGAAGAACGAAAACTGGAATCTGCTGGTGTACCACCAACAATGCCATAGAAAGTTTGAAACAACATTTACATCAAGCAAAGTATATTTTCCTACAAACACAGAGAGAATAAAGAAAAGAAGAACAAATGACCTTCTGAAGTTTCCTGAAACTTATCACTGCTTTTCTTCTTCCTCCACTTCCAGGGTTTGAAGATCTTCCCAAGGGTGGAGAACTTGCCCTTGTGTTTGGAGGTTGGGGTGTGTTCCCCCAGTGTGCCTCCTTCACTCCCTGTGGTGCCGTGATGATGGCCGCCTTCATCTGGTGGATAGATACAGAATTAAAGCCCTGGATGAGCAATACTAACCAGTACTGTCACCTCCTGCATGTCAAACTCCTGATTTGATTATGTTGGTCTACTTTTAATAATTCACAACAGCTGGTTTACATAATGCAACAAGCACATGCTGCTAAAACACACTGACATGTCTACATTCAACACGCAGTTCGCATGTGCGCTGGCACAAAGAGAGGCGCTCACGCTAAATACCTGTCACCACAACACGACTGCAACCTCAATGTCAAAACACAGTTAACTGCTGTAAGAGGCTCTAAGAGGCTCACGAGAATCTCAACACTGAGTGTGTTCTGGCGTCTCTGGTGAGAATGGATCAGTCTACCTGAACTCCAGCTGCCATGGCAACAGTTTTGAAAGGAGCAAGCCAAGAAAGATTTAACTTCCTGCTTCTTGCTTTCAGTAAGACAGAGTAAGAAAACAGCAGAACTGAGAGTACAGAAAGCAAACGTTATATTTCTACAGCGTGAAATGACTGAACCCGACAAAATATCCCACAGTCTAACCTCAGAAACTGAAGGCTAAGCCTGTGGAACAGACTATATCACTGTGTAACTGTGTGAATGCTCAACGTTTCTTTGGTTTCTGAAGCACAGACTCCTAGAGACACACTGAGCATCCCAGAAAGAAGAAACATCAGATACGCTGCTCTACACAACCAAGAACCAGCAGTGGACCAGACGTCCATGACCAGAGCCTGAGAATAAACAATCACAAAGTGGCACGTCCACTGAGCCTGATGAGAACACACTGATGTGTTGTGTAGATATCACCCAGCTGCATTAAACTTCAGTGTGAGGCATCTGAGCAGAAATATCAGCTGTTAATGGACCAGCCATCACTAACAGCACTAAAGAAAGTGAAAACAGAAGATCTTCAGCTGAAGATGCCACTCAGAGTGTAGAGAGAGAGAGAGAGGTTTAAAACCAATCTGTGTGTTAATGGCAGGGAGAGATCCAGACTGCCTGAGACAACAGAGGTAACAGAGGGAGGAAACATCACTCCAGCCTGATCCTGAAACGGGAACAGAGAAGACCCCTCCCACTCCACAGACAACACTATATAAACACAAACTGAACATAAAAATAACATGTACTGATGTGCAGATTCATCAGTCATGTTTTTCACTGTTATGAGACAGCCAGATGATAACAGATATGTGAAAACATATGCTAACAAACAAGGCTAAAGCAGGACGAACTCCAGTTCTTTCTGTACAGAGTGCTGCAGATTTCCAAAAGCTGTTTAAGTGTTTCTCAAAGGATACGCCAGTGACTTACCCCACAATAATGAGTCGGCTTACCCTCTGTTGGATCTGAAGAACCCCCTCTGAATTACATTACCAAACCAATGAAACAACCAAACACTTCAGCAGAACAGCAAAACCCAAAACATTTGCGGAAAGTCAGACACCTCACGACACTGAGCAGCTCCTCTCTGTTTAGCTTTTCTCTTAAGATGACTGGAGAAGATCAACAGAGCAGCACTGTGGATGCTACACAACTGAGCACAGCCTATTTTCAGCTCCACCAGGTTTTGATGTAACTAACCCAATTTGGTGTTTTGAGGGCCGGTCTGTAGGGGAAACAACATGCGCTCTAGATGTGCCAAACAGCTGCATGACAGTAGCAGAATATTTTAAGCATGTAATGATGTGGGGTTTTTGCAGCTGAGAACAGTGATGTGGAAGTACATGTGTAATGTGACTACAATCTCATTTCCTCCAGCCTGACAGCTCTTCTCATTCCACACACACTACACAACAAAACCATCCTGAGTCCACTGAAGTGTATTTCAAATCTCCTCACAGATAATGAAAGTGTACTACAGATTGTTTTCACGTCTCTCTGTGGGACATTTTCCTCACCAAGCATTCTGACCAACAGGACACTTAAGAATCACTTCTGCAAGAATCTATTTAAATCAATAGTTACAGTATTTACTCTTTTTCCAAACCAAAAAAAAACTATTAAATACAACAAACAGTGTGTAAAAAGCTCCACAGAAGACAGACAGACAGGGTTGGAACCACAAGAGTGACATTAAATACTGAACAGTTTCATTTTTGGGTAATCTGTCTCTAAGTCAAGAACACAGTTTCTTTTTCATTATTCAGTTGTACAAGTATAATGACCAAGCAAAACAAGGTGATAATTAAAACTCACCTTGATTTTCCATCACAGAATCTGAGACACAATGATAAATAGATCCTGTAATTAAAGCAAAACATTTATAACTACAATTATAATAATTACATAAACAGCCCCTTCATTAACCTTTATTATCCCTTAACATAAACTCATGTATTAATTATTACAGACAGACCATTATTTACATAAATATTTAATTGTGAAGATTTAGAGTCATGAAGTATTAGATCCATTAAATACACACACGTGTCTTGAATCACCAATGTGAGCAGACAGAACCTGTTTAGAATAAAGGGCAAACATACAGTGTTGCAGGTCATTGGTGTTGTGAGGGTGTGATCATCTGTGTCGCTACATCAAGAGTTCAGAGCAGCACATGAGGAACTTTCACTTGTCTCCAAAGGTCACCTGAACAGAGAAGAACATGAGCAGAGCAGCAGAGTTCACTCGAGGTCAAACATCTCAAGCTGATCCTCACAGGCTATGGTCACAGCTTCTCAGAGTAAATCCACATCATCTTCAGTGATCTTCTCATCTGACCGTGTCTCACACCTTTAAGGTGTCAGAAATGACAGCTCGTGTGTTTAAAAGCAGGTGTCACGCTTCAGGCTATGAAACGAATGCAACAAAACCACAGTGGTTTGTTTAAACTAACACAGAAGACAGAAGTTAAATGATGAGAGAAGGAAGAGAGTAAATAAAGAGTGCAAATAAAAGAGAGAGCTGATGGACAGAAGAGACAACACAATGCAAATAAAATGAGCAAATGTCCAACAGACAGACACAGAAAAACAGACAGCACTGTAATACACTGTCAGTACAAGTGCATGATGAATGAACGAGAGACACAAAATGAGAGATACAGACAGACAGAGCGAGACAAACAGACACAGAAAAACAGACAGCACTGTAACAGACTGTAATAGACTGTCAGTATAAGTGCATGATGAATAAACAAGAGAGAAAGAGATAGAGACACAAAGATAGATACAGACAAACAGAGGGAGAGAGACAGACAGAGAAACAAACAGAGAAAGAGAGAGACTCAAAAAATATCTCCTAATTAAGCTGAAAGCAGACAGACAGCAGTCTCACTGCACTTCAGTTTGATGAGGAGATCAGAGCAGAAGTCTGATCAGAAGTCTGTAACAGGATGACACAACATACAATCAGTGGGAGGTGAACGTCAGCTAAAATAAAATGGCCACAAGAACAGTGAAAACCAAGCAAATATACCGTAGAAAATAAATGACGACACTGTGAAAATGAAAGTGTTTATTAATATAAATCTTTGGTTCTTTTTGACACATATGAGCTAGTCTTTAGCTGGTGTCTGCTATGTTTTTAACAAGAATCATCAGACAGAGATACATGTGTTATGTGTTTATGCGGTATTGAACAGTTCTGTGTGAGAAACATTCTGTTAAGAAAGAGACGGTAGTGCATGATCAGCAGGTAGGCTGCTGATATTCTCTGAAATACAGTCCAGAAGTGGCATTTGTTTATTTTTTTTTTTACTTGAAGCACCTCAGTTATGTATCATGACAGTCAGCTGAGCTCTACAGAACCAGCATCCGTTCAACAAACCTGCAGGAATGCAGCACAAATGAGCCAACAGCATTAAGATGCCTGAGGTTATAATGATTTCAGCCTCACATTTGTCAAATAATAAACTCACTACTGTGCTCAGACTTTTTCACATGACATTACATCACAAATGCAAAACAATGCTTCATTTCTGAGACACCTGACAGCTAGTCACCGGTAACTGCATGTCAAATACTGAATAAAACTTGCAATGTGATGATGTTATGTCATGATCTTTAAAACAATTCTCAGTGTGTATATTGAAGACTCCTATACTACTCATTTTTTTAAACTAGTAGGCACTATACAGTATGTACTTGCACAGCATGCAGTACACTCACACTCCGCTCCAAACTGTCCACTGGTGAGGGCATGCTGATGCTGTATGCTGATGAACAGAAGAGCTGAGAGACTGAATCTGTGACTCTAACAGTGAGCAGATATGCGTTTCAGATACATCCAACACACACCACCCGACCAGAAACATCAACAGTAATGAGTCAGGGTAAACATGAAGAATGCTCAGGGAAACTTTCTCAGCATTCAGATAAACACTATCATTCATTTCAGAACAAATACATCATTTCTTCTTCCCCACACAAACAAACCATTTCAATCAAACAGACAATGTTGAAAATATCTGTTTACTCTGAGAATTAAAAAGCAGGAATCTAAATAAGTGTCACAAATCATCACAAATTAGATGTGTCACTGCCACAATGATATAAACCTATAAAAATAGGTAAACATGTCATATTACCAAAGAGTGTGACCACACAACCTGACACACACAGATACCGAACACACGCTAATGCTCACTGACACACGCATGCGCATGACCACACACACACAATCACCTCCTCTCAGCACACGAAGTGTGATAGAAATGTAAGTGACCTACAATATTCTTATTGTGCATCATGTTAATGACATGCAATTAAAGATTCTGTCCCAAAGCAGGAAAAAACTGGATGAGAAACATAACAGATGTTCATTATATTATTACATTTATTGTGCATCTCATTCTCCATTAGAAGTCTCATATGTGAACACAAGGTCCACTCCACATTGAATAAAAATATTCTTGAGCTGAAAACAAACCATCCATACAAACTCTTCCTCTGGTCTCAAGCTCTGATGTCACTAAACGATTAAAATAAGGAAGATGCAATGACTGTAAAAGAAGCAGAGCATCATTATGTAGCAGATGATGAGTTCTGTAAAAGATCCGCTCTACAGCTCCTCTCTCTTATTCATATCAAACTAGGACTGCATCTCTGCTGTCTAATAATAGCTTAACACACATTAAAGTGGGTCTAGTGTCCTACATCACACTGTCATTCCATTCTCCAAACACCCAGAGCAAAGAAAACGTGATGCAGAAGAAGAAAGGATGACCTTTCTATAAACAGAACCTTCAAATCCAAAGAGAAGTTCTGAGAACAGCCGGTACTCTTGTGAGATCTTTAAATAGCATCCCACCTCTGCATATTGAGGCTTACTCGTGAATTTGGGTTTGGGCTAAAAAAACTGTTACATGTTCTGGAAGTCAACAACAAATTTCAATATCACAAAATTCTGCCGATGGCAGAGGAAACAATATCTGCAGTAAAACACCTTTCTGAAAACACGTTTACCTCTGTAACGTTCACACTCTGCTGCTGGCCTACCTCTCTGCTGAGACCTCACGCTGAACAGAAGAGCTCCTCCATGTCCATCTGCAGACCCATCACCCTTCACAATGACTGGAAGCTGCTGTTCACTCTGTTCTGACTCGTCTGTACATCACTGCCACACCTGCCCCAGAAAAGCGCCGCTCGCCCCAGGGACCTGCGGCCCACTTTTCAAGGAGTCCAACATGGCCGTCTGAAGCAAACTTCTGCCCTCCCCTCATTCCACCCTGAAATCCGTGACCATCAGGTTCATGCACATCATGCTCTGAGGTCTTCCTGCTGCCTGAGTGCACTTGCAGTTAGTTTGGGGTGATGCTGAAGTGCTAGTACAGCACACAGAACCGCGATCACTAACATAAACTAGCAGTTTAATATCAATTCTAACTGAGTTTGAGAGGCACTGTGTTAGTTCTCATCACATAACTGTAACTCATCCCTCAGAGACTATCATGAATTATTTTGGCAATTACTGACACCTATTTGGTGATGTCATTTATGTTTTGCATGTACATGATCATCACATACAGACAATGCAGCCCTGGCCACTATGAAAGCACAAGAGGTTTGACAGCTTTACATCTTCTACACATCTCCCACCTGGATTTCCAATGGAGTTCCCACATCTACAGGCACCTTTCAGGTTTCATAAGATGGATAAATCACGCCTCAGTTTATAAAGATCAATGAAACCTCCATCATCCCACAAACATCTCGACACAAAATCATCTGCACAAACCTCACTGTACCGGCCGACACATCTGCTCGTATCAGCGCCGTCCATCAGCAGAAGAATGAGAGATGGAGACGGACGGAGAAGCTTTAAAGCTCAAACGCGAGCGTTGAGAGGCGTCAAGACGAACGCGAGCGTTGAGAGGCGTCAAGACGAACGCGAGCGTTGAGAGGCGTCAAGACGAACGCGAGCGTTGAGAGGCGTCAAGACGAACGCGAGCGTTGAGAGGCGTCAAGACGAACGCGAGCGTTGAGAGGCGTCGGGACGAACGCGAGCGCTGAGAGGCGTCGGGACGAACGCGAGCGCTGAGAGGCGTCGGGACGAACGCGAGCGTTGAGAGGCGTCGGGACGAACGCGAGCGTTGAGAGGCGTCGGGACGAACGCGAGCGTTGAGAGGCGTCAAGACGAACGCGAGCGCTGAGAGGCGTCGGGACACGCGCTCGGACAAACGCGCTGCGGCGCTCTTTGTGTCGCGATGAACGCGCAGCTGAAACTTTGACGCGTTTTCTCGATTCAGTAATAAAATGTATCTGGAGGGAGAACGCGTGAGATGACGCGACGTGCTGGACGTTTGTGAATAACGCTGAAATCACGACACAAAGCAGATGATCATTCAGGAGGACGCGTTGTTCTTTGTGCGCGTTTCTTCCGGTTAATCGATAACGCCTCTTACCTGCCGGTACCGGCGGCTCCTCCCGCACTGCCTTCATTTCATGCGCACGACGCGATACTTCCTCGATACTCTCCAGCCCCCATTGAAACTTTTCCCACAGACACCGGAAACCGCAAGACAAGCGGTACGGTACTTGTAGTCTTCTGATTCAAGCGCTTGCATCCGCTTCTATTGTCCGTCTCACCGTAAATGACTTCATTTCCCATGAAGCTTTGCGGGGGAACCTAAACAGACAGTGCCACTCATTCCGCCAGGAGATGTTCATTTATGTTTCCTGACGCTATGCGATGCCTGTAAAAGTAATGTTTAATTTGCTGAGGGAGGTGTTGCAGAGTAATCGTTTTATTTTAGGGTCTTTATTCTGATTCGTTACAGTTAAACGTTCGCAACACGTTTAGTTTATGTTGTTTATATTGTTAGTTTGCATTGTACAGTCAGACAGGCATCATATTCAATTGAGCGCTCGCTTAAAAGTAAAAGAAAACAAATGATGTGTGTAGTCCTTAATTACACACATTATGATAGGGAATGTAATGGGAGACAGGTAAATATTTCAATGAAATGTAAAGTATATTGAATACTGTGCCGACTTGATTCCGTATATGATTTAATGCTGTTCATACTGTGACTATGTACATCCAGGTTTTGAATCATATTTTAATACTTTTTACACATACCTTAAATAGCAGCACATAAACTTCATGCAAAAGTTCCACCATTTACAATTAACATCTGCACTTTAAAGGCCTGCACATATACCACACATACTCATATATTTGTATATATATACTGTTGTAAATGTGTTGTAAATTGGCTTTAAATTCTGTTTTTGCTCTTTACATTATTATTTAGTACAGAGCTACTGATTCTATACAGCAGGGGGCACTGCTGTATTATTTCAGTAATTGATTAAAGATAAAAGATACTGCAGACTGCTGATAACAGACTGAACTGTGTCTGATTTCTCTAGAGGCTGATCAGTATGATGTTACAATAATTCTAGTGATTATTCAGTGAATTGTGTGTGTGTGTCATATCATGTAATTAATAAACTAATTTATGGGTGGTAGATCATAAAAAAACATTTGGACGGATGCATTTTTGTGTACTATTAAAAAACCTCTTTTAAATGTCCAGTTTTGTACATCAGACAGTGTCTGGATACAAAAATAGTCTCCAGTCAGAGATAATATTCCTTTAGATAACATTTGTGTTATTAAGAAACTCAAACGTTGTCCCACCGACAAGCCGTTCAAAAATCAAATCAGATATTACTGACAAAAATGTAAATGTGCAACAATTATATTTAAAGTGTTTACAAATGTAAAGTTTTTTGTTTGCTACCAGGCAGCAGACACAAACTAATGGACATGAACTTATCAAAAGTGAATCTGGTGAGGAGTAAAAGTTTGTGTGTTTGGTTGGTTTCAGGATGAAAACACGTGGAGACACGAGCACACTCTGGTAGAGTAAGAAGTGTTGTGTGTTTGGTTGGTTTCAGGAGGAAACACGTGGAGACACGAGCACACATGCGTCAGAAAGTGAATCTGGTGAGGAGTAAGAAGTGTTTGTGTGTTTGGTTGGTTTCAGGATGAAAACACGTGGAGACACGAGCACACATGCGTCAGAAAGTGAAAGCGCTTGACTGAGACGAGCAGTGTTTAAACACTCCTGCTGCCTGAGAGACAAACACTGATCTGAGAAACATGCCAGTCACACATCTCACACACTGTTACTTTACAAACAATACAGTCAAATAAAATATTTACTTTTGCCTGAGCTGTCAATGGCTTTTGAATAAAGTAAATAAAAAATGTGGGTCAATTTTTCTAATAACCTAGATTTTAAAAAGCTGTAAGAAAAGCTATTAGCTCATGATCTCTAATGCATTCAGTAATGTTAAAAAACTTTTTATGTGTTACTGAAACTTTTTTACTGAAAATTGAACTTTTTACGTGACTCCAGCACAGGTCACTGAGACACTCGCAGCATCACACACACACCTGGAAAAATGCCATCTTATAATCACATTGTAATTTCATTATATTGGCGTAGCACCAGGAATGTGTCTCCACACTGAGTTCTGTACAGAAAACAATAACAATAAAAAACAATGGCTTCCTAGCTAAACTTCTGACAGTAAATCTTCTCTCTTGTCTTAAAGTCCCTCTTTCTTTCAGTGCTTTGAAACGTCTTCATCATGAAATATGATGTTAAGTAAATCTTACGAAATGTGGAACTAAGTACCCAGATAGTAAGTACTCAGACAGTGGTTAGTACTTGGTTAGTGGTAAATGGATAGTGGTAAGTAGCCTACATGGTTAGTGGTTAGAAATATATGATAGGGTATTAAGATTGTACATGAGATAGATTGGTTGAGAATGAGTAATCTCTGTACTTGTTTTTAATACTCTGACAATAAAACAGACGGGGCATGTAATTGGCCATTGGTCCCTCACAACAGTAATAAAATATAATCTCCTTTTAGTATAATGTATAATCACACTACAATACAATCAAACCTCCTGATTAGCTATCACCCAGTCCAATAATATAATAACACTTTAGAATTACAGTATCTTTATCAGTGTTGTCTGTGATTTAAAACACAGCTCTTATCAACTTTTACGGGTTAACAGGACTAAAAGTATTTCTGACAAGCCTTGCATTAAAACAGTTCATTAAGAACATAATCATATTTTTGTTCTGCTGCTTGAGGCTGCAGCCGTGACAGAAGGGAAAATGTGCCAGTGTTTGTCCGTTCATTAGGAACGCCAGGCTGTTTTATATCACGTCCTCTCATTAAGCTCTGGTGGGTGTTTCTGTCCTTTACTTTGAATGCAGTGGCATTGGGATGAGATGTCTGAAGAATCTGTATCAATGTGGGACAAAGATGCTGACGGCACAGGTGATGCTGAGCGGCTGCTTTTGTTGAAAACGTGTCCAGTTCTCTGTATTTATCAGGTTTTCAAAATTCTAGCCCCTGCCTGTCTGTCATTGGTCAGGCAAACAAAGAGTCGTACTCCAAACTTACACTATTGGTTGAGTTAATGTTGTTGTGTTACTGTGGCCAGAATTATCAATCTTAACTTGAAGATTTTAAGGTAACTTGCTTCCAAACCTCAAACGCCTCAAGGTTCTTTACTTGTGTTGCCCAATATTTAATCATTACATTAAACTATTTGCCCAGAAGTTTTATAAAGTCTTTCACATGTCTTTCACAAAACAGTATTGTAATGTTGATGTATATATTTCTCCTGGTATTGTGATTATTTCAGAGCTGTTTAGTCATCATCATCCATCACTTTCTTTCTTTCCTGCGGCTGTGTTTCAATGAACGGACATTAAAGATCCTGCTGAAGAGTTGTGTCTGGATTTGAGCTGCATGCTGTAGATGTGAAGGCAACAAACAAAGGCTTAGTTTTATTTGAGAGTGAAGGTTCATTTTTTTATGAAGGATACGGTTGTAGATTCTGGAGAGTGACCTTATGTGACCTGTTGGCCTATATTATTTGTCCTGAGAGGACACCATCAGGTCGACTGTCACACTTTCTGTTTCCCATGTGCCTGCAAGCGTCCGGTGTAACTCACCTGCTCTGAAAGAGTCTCTGTCACATCACAACAACACGTCAGAGAGCTCAGATTAATTACTGTTTAACCACATATTGTACACGCCCTGTAGATGAAAATGCCAAGCTACTTTGTCAGTCGAAGAACGGGCAGAAATCCAGAGCAGTTAAATGAATTTATTTACTCATGATAAGTGCTGTTAGTTTTCTGTTTACTTTTCTGTTTTAATTCATATTGAATAACCCATGCAGGGCACATAGTGACCAGACATGTGTTTCTGTGTTTCACTAAAACAATCATATGCATTACATTTACATACTATTACACATTATTATACAAAATCCAATTATTCTAAATGATAACAATATTTAAAAAATGTACTTGTTACTACATTAACAATAATGTTGATAGATATACTACAGATATACTATTGCTTCTAACAATTCAGACCAAACAATAAATAAACCACTGAAAAAATAAAATGAAACTATATTGCTAGTATTGTCATAAAGAAAACTGATATCTTCTCATCCATCCATCCAGATCAGTTAGAAAGTGCAAAATGTGATAGTGCCATATAGCAGAAACTAATAGCTGTCAGATATGATTCTCTCTGGTCTGTTTCCACAACAGTTTGATTAGATTCTGAATTCATATGTTCCACTGTTGCATTAACAGGACAGCAAGTTTTCTTTGGAAAGTTTACATCTATTGTCTTGTAGTCATAACAACAGACTGCACAACTGCATCAATTATGAATACATACATGAGTTAAATGCTCCATGGAAATTAAAAACAAGAGTTCAGTTCAAACAGAAGTGATCATCTTCATGGACTACTGTGCTGGTTTGCCAGCTAGGCCAGCACTAAATCAGCACTAATCAAGAAGTTATGATTACGAAATCAATCATAATTTACACAGAAATGAATTCTCAAGACTGTTTCTCTTCTGGTGTGACACTGAATGTGAAACATGTTGTTTACCTATGACAGCACTATGACAGCATATTTCATTAACTTGCATATAGGCCATCTGTCCCAAATCATTATACAAATATTGATTATTTTATTTCTCACACTTTCATTATCTTCTGTTTTAATGTCTGTTTTAATTGAAATAAACAGATGAACTGGTTATACACGGTTGCCAAAACAGTAACAGGTGTCACTCCTTTAATGAGCTCTAGCAGCAGCCAACAGAAGCGTGTTATCTGTGCTCTGATATAACACGATTCTATCAGGCAGATCCAGCATAACCACTGAACTGTCCAGTCTGCACCTCAAACTGAAGTCATCAGCTTACCTTCCTGCTGTCTCAGTGGACAACACCTCCTGAGCTCTCCAAAACCTCATCTCCACATCTCAAGTGACTTCATGACTTCACCTCTTTCATTCTGTCTTAAGTCAGTGGAGGGACTCTCTGTTTCTCTTCTTTCTGGCAGTGTGATGCTTTCACATCATGACATGTTTGTTCTGCTAGCCTGTCTTGCACAAGGGACGTCTTTTGTTCAGTTGCTCGCTCTCTCATCTCTCCTGTCTCAGGATTTCATCTGTAGGCAGGTTTTCTGACTTTAGATGTCCACTGTCTAGTGTGGATGGTCTTTCTCATGGCCCTGGTTCTAGCTCTAAGCAGGTTCCTGAAAACAGAGATGGATTTGCTGTAAGCAACAGAGCTGATGAGGGCTCAATCACATCTGAGTCAGTACATTAGGTGTGTACCTGAACTGTGTGACCTTACCTGAAGACAGTCATGACGTCTGACTGAGCGTCAGTAGAGGTGGACTCCTCTAAAACCAGAACTCCTGGACCGGTGTTCTCTGAGTCATTTTTGGGCCGTTCCTGTTTTTCACGCACAGGTTCAGATGGGTTCACCAGCAGTATGGCAGGATTCTCAGAACTTGGAAAAATGTGCAAAATTGTCAAAATGACTCATCTGCTGTAAATGCATCAAAACAAGCACTGCTGCATTGACTGTTTTGAACAAGTTATATCAATAAATGTATTATTCAGTTAAATGGAAAGTAGCCCAGTTTTGTTTTTTGTCACGACAACAGATAATAAACAATAATACAGCTGCATATAGCATACATGAATACAACTAGCAGCAGCTGATAAAGCTGATAATACACATAAGTGTCACAGTGACTAAGCAACCTGTGCATGTGACAAAGGGTTTCTCTTCTGGGATCAGATGTCAGTTCTGGATCTCTTTTATGTGCTCGGAGTCATCAGGCAAAATGCTCTCACATTAGTAATTCTACAGTGAACAACAATAAAACTCAAAACTTCTATCACCTTACGCCCTGTTCAGAACTCTGCGCACCCTGACCAATCACACCCTGTGCTGCTTTCCCTAAAATAACATTCTAACAACATTCTTTTAGCGTGTGGAAGTGACATCACTAAACAGGTAAAGGTCAGATGAGAGGTGATGCTCACCTGTAGTGACAGAAAGTGCTGCAGGTTCGATCTGCTGGGCTGGCACAGAAGCAGCGCCCTGTAGACCTCCGGCGGCGAGCCAAAGCACTGCCCAGTCCATACACTGTGGTCTTACTGTGCAGAGAGTCATTGATTAACTCATCAGAAAGGGTTTCGCATAAAAAACACAATCAGACTTTGTACCGTTTACAGTACAGCTGTAATCCTTTGCTTTAAACATGATGATTATAGTCAAGATGTTTCAAGATTCCTGCTGAACTCAGGTCATGTGAAACTTAAAGACCCCACCCACATTACTGTGTTCAGATATTCCCCAGTAAAACAGAACGTGTAGATGAGATGAGTCTAATACCAAAGCTTCAGTTTCTTCACAGCCATGATTGGCTATTTAGCAGCGCAGATTGTATTAGAGGGAGGGGCATTCTTAAGTTGAGAGAATTTGATTGGACAAAAATCAGTGCAGTGCAAGATGAGTCATCACTGTTTTTACTATGTTTTCTTAAGTGCATTTTGAAATTTCAATCTCATTATATATATTATAAATATATATTATTAAATATAATACATAATATATATTGGGACCATTGTAAAGTGGACATATCTGAGCAAGCTACATCTAAAGAGTCTTCAGCAACTTCTGTGTTGTGGTTTACTTACAGTTAAGGTAGGTTAGCCCATGCATGGGTGAACAAACACTCACCTTGGTGTGTTCACCCAGATAATGTCCAGATGGCAGAAATAGTGGCATTCTGAGTCCAGCTGATTGTTACAGGAGCAGCGTTTGGTCCTGACCCTGTGGGTCAGCGGCGGGTCGCTCGGGTCATTCTGAGGCACTAGAGGCAACCCCCAGCCTGAGAGAGAGAGAGACAGACAGACAGAGAGAAAGTCACAGACACAGAGAGAGAAAGAGAGAGAGACAGAAATGGAGAGAGACAGAGTGAGAGATCACACGTTATTACTACATTTTTGTGTTTGATTTATAAAATCACTTTATCTCGTCTGCTCTTGTTCTTATATAATCATGAACACAGCCGCTCTTTTTGCAGTTTTAAAGTTCACAGTCATTTACACAAGCGTCTGTGGGAGTTTTGTCTTTAATTAAATTATTGATTAGTGTCAAATATGAGTGCTTGACTCTGTTTCTGTAGATAAACACATTGTTACAGGCAGCTGAACTGGTGTGAATACAGTTCTTCTAAACTAAATTCACTGTCATTTCACATGGAACTCTAAAGAGCTGCAGAAAACAATGACTTTACAATGACTTTCAGGTTTCAGAAATATAGGTTTCAGACTTCTTTAATTCTTTAAAGTAAAACTAAATCCAAAAATCTAAAAAAAGTGTAGTCCATTAAAAACATCTTTATCCTGTAACAGAATAAATATCATACATAAAATACATAGAGTAAAAATACAAAAACACACACATGCACAAAACAAAAGGTTTTACCTTCATGAAGAATTGTACACAAGGTCAGAATGAAGATCAGTGTAGCTCTTGATTCCATTATTTGTAAGTGAAGTTCAGATGTTCACCTGAAGCAACAGTTCTGAGTCAGCTGCAGGTGCCCATGTAACGCTGAACCGTCCTGTTTGACCACAGTTATAGCTCTGGAGATATGCACCACTCCCCATGGGCTGACTCTCACCATTACACAACTTGCCTTCACAGCCATGACGTTTCAAGAATCTCTGCTGCCCCCTTTAAACAGAGGTCACTGTTTATGAGGAAGAGATCAGAAACAGTGATGATGAAGAGTAAAATGAGCATTCTCCCTCCCTCTCCGGAGACCTTGAGTTAAACAATGTGGATCGCAGCAGACTGTCCAGTCATGAGTCTGGGGGTGGGAGGGGTGTGTATGCCAAAGAAAATATGAGGATCTCTGTGGCTTTGCATAAATCCTATTACATCCACTTTGGGAGGGTGGACAGTGTGGAAAGGATCAGGAACTTCCTGTGTCCTCCAGTCATTGTTTGATCCCGAGTGCACAAATGAATCCCAGATAAGAGGAAAAAATGTCACGTGGTTACTTGATTTCCTTGGATATTAGATAGTGCTGATGGAGGTGTGGCACACCATTTGTGGAAACCTAAAAAGATAAAGATAGAATATATAGAAGATAGAAGATCATGAAGGAAAACACAATAAAAATATTTCTTTATCTCTAATTATTTATCTCTATTAGAGCTGCGTTCCACCTGATAGGAGATTATAAAACTGATGATGTTGAATGAATAACAACTGCACATCATTGCACCGTCATAGAAATCAAACTTTCTGGAACTCTGCAAGATCAACATTAAATTTCTGTGACACTCTGCGTGACCTCTGTCAAGACAGGTCACAGGGGCACGACCTCGCAGGTATGGAGTTTGCAGGTGCGGCCCCTGGCATGGGATGCAAACGCAGTCGTTCTCAGCACACATGTATACAGTGCATCTGCATGCAACCGTTGTGGGTGATGCAAATGCTTTCCAGCATGATCTGCTCACAGACGTTTTGTGTGATTGTATCAGTGTTGTAAAACAGACATGAGGTTTATTAAATCTCTCACTGCTTCATATGGAAATATTTAGGAACAGTAATCAGAGCTGGAGATACAGATTAAATACATCATCCTACACTGTGATTTTTGTGATGAGAACTGCAAAGAGCAGAACAGTCAAAATCACTTGAATACAGTTATTTACAGTCCTCAAACGCTATGATAAACATTACAGAACATTTACAGAACAATTTCACACACATAAAATGCAGCTGATTTGCATCCATCTCAAATATTTTGGGCTCATGTGCTCTATATAATATGTCATTTATGAGCAAGAAACCAGTTTTAAAATATGTTTGGCTGAGAGTTTCTTCTCCATGCTGCCAGATTCTGTCTTCTGTAGTTTGATTAAATGTGTGACACACTGCAGTCACTTCAGAGTGATGAATCTGAATCGGAAATGTGATTCTGAATGCCACACTTCACACCATGAACATCACTGCTGCTCTGAGAGGACGAGAGATAAACCTTGGTTAAAAACAGTTGTTACACTTTAGCTTCTTTATTGGCCATGAAGACATGAGTGAAGAATGTTCTAAACAGAAAACAAGGATTTCCTGCATTGTTTTTTACATCTGATAATACTTCTGTGTGTAATATTTAACCTGTAGTTTTAAACATTAACATTATTTCACAAGCAAAGTGGTTACAAGACCTTTAAAATGAAGTGGGACACAAATAATATCACACAAGTGCTGCTGTACTGAATATCAGCTGGTCCGTGAGTTTCTAATAAATGCTCCTTAAATGGTTCTAATAAAATCTCTGTGCTGCAGGTATTCCCTCACACCAGCACATGCGTGCTCAGACTGGATGTATAAGATTCTTCAGTACTGTAGGGTGTCTTAGTTTCTCTTTTATTAGTATATCCATGTCCATACACATTCACTTCTACACTGGCCATCCTCAACCTCTTCCTGTCACGTCTGTATTTTTAATGAGCTCTGTATGACAGGATTAGTTTACTCAAACAGAAAAATCCCTTCGTTTACTCACCATTTTAACTCGTCAGAATATAAGCTGTTAATCGCTGATAATCTTCCCCTCCAACACGCTGTAACCTGAAGAACCAGATCAGTGAAAACTGAACAAATCTGACTGAACGATTTATTCACTTATAGATTCACAAATGAGTGAGTCAGTCGTCCAGTCACAGTAGTTCTGGAGTTAACAACTCACTGGAGAGAGAGATTATTAAGTCATAGAGTCATGTATATATACACACAGTACTATATATATACATATATATACTGTATATTTCCACAACAGAAGAAAGTCAGATTGATTTGAAATCACTTGAGGGTGAGTATATAATAAGAAACTGTCAATTGTGGGTGACATAATTCCTAATATAAATAATTAAAAATAATAATTAAAAAAGTGTCTCTATTTTATTATTAAAATCTTCCCACAACCACAGAAACACTGTATAACTTTATTACTGCACACTTCATATCTTGCAGGGTTGTGTAAGGACAACAGTCATTTCAGACTGTTGCTAAAACACACATTATACACAGAGGAAATTGAAATTATTGTGCATTACTAACTGAGATGGAAAGTTAATGTTTAGAGCAGATTATATTTAACAGAAACTAAGAGTGATAGGACAGTAAGGGCGGGATGATATTTAAATGGAAATGATTTCATTGGTGGATTGTGATGTATTGATTGTGTTGGAATGACATCACATTACAGGAAACTGTCCTGTCATTGTGTGTTTGTTATAATCCTCATGTGAGAAACCGTCGGGATGCTGGAACACTCACAGTTTATCTGTGTGTAGAAGCATCCACAACTGCCACCAAACTTTCATTAAAACAAATACACAATATGACTGTTTTTAAAGCACACAAACTGTTGCCCCAAAAACAGGCCGTTTCTAACACTTAAGCCACATCATAAATTGTATAAATTGCTTTGCATTAGATCCCAAAACAACAAACCAATGATCTGATGATAGGTAATAGAAGAGATTTTTGGGCAAATGGTCTGTGACTAGTAAACATTTACAAATAAATATTTTTCCACAGCATATACAACCATCATCATCATACTGAGCTGTTAAGTTCTCCATACACCAGATGAAGCTGCTAAAACACAACACAAAGAGCATTACAGAATTCAGTTTGAACAAACTCAAGAGAAACAGAAGTGAAGAGAAATGGCCTTCAACAAGAGACTCAGTCTAACTGTGTTGGATAAACTGACTTTATGAAGGACAGAAAGAAATGCAAGAAAACTATGAAACCTGTTGTGAACAGAGAGAGAAATCAAGAGAGGCGACAGCACCATCTGCTGGTCACACAAACCCACAGCATGATTTCTGCTGACGTCACTGAAGAGCTGCACCAGACAGCTTCTTCATGTCAGATCTTCAGATCATAACTAAACCATAAACAAAACGAGTAAATAAAATAAAAATGAGAGAGAGAACCAACATAAAACAAATATATCATCATACGTCCACATAACTAAAAGTATAGACTTTTCTTTATGCTCTTGTTATATTCACAGTGCATCTAATCCCCGTTCGTTTGCTACAGGTAACGGTACAAATAATTATTAATAATAATAATTATTATTATTATTATTATTATTATTATTATTATTATTATTATTATTGTGTCGCCTCTCTGACCTGCTGCATCTACCCGAAACATTCATATAACATAATAAACATGAAAAAGTGTAATTCAGTGTTTGTTAACATTAATGTCAGTATCAGGTTAAATGGCAGGAACTGACCGGCGGTCAGCAGCTCTTCAGTGTTTCCTCTCCGCCGGAGTCATTAATCAGGAGTGTGTAATTACTGATGAGCTGACCGGTGATTATGAGGATTTTAGGGGACACATTTTAGGGTCTTGATGATGGCAGATGTGTGTGTGATGCAGGTGACATCCTCATCATGTGTGTTATTATCATTATTTAATGTCAAATCAACATTTATCAGAGGAATTTACTGATGAATGATTCTTGACTGTCACCAGACAGATATGAAAATCACTTGTGTTGTGTGTGTTGTTGTGTGTGTGTTGTTGTGTGTTGTGTGTGTTGTGTTGTGTGTGTTGTTGTGTGTGTGTGTTGTGTGTGTGTTGTTGTGTGTGCTGTGTGTTGTGTGTGTTGTTTGTGTGTGTGTGTGTTGTTGTGTTGTGTGTGTTGCTGTGTGTGTTGTTGTGTGTGTTGTGTTGTGTGTGTGTTGTTGTGTGTGTGTGTTGTGTGTGTTGTTGTGTGTGTTGTGTGTGTGTTGTTGTGTGTGTTGTTGTGTGTGTGTTGTGTGTGTGTGTTGTTGTGTGTGTTGTTGTGTTGTGTGTGTTGCTGTGTGTGTTGTTGTGTGTGTGTTGTTGTGTGTGTGTTGTGTGTGTGTTGTTGTGTGTGTTGTTGTGTGTGTTGTGTGTTGTTGTGTGTGTGTGTTGTGTTGTTGTGTTGTGTGTGTTGCTGTGTGTTGTGTTGTGTGTGTTGTTGTGTTGTGTGTGTTGCTGTGTGTTGTGTTGTGTGTGTTGTGTGGATGGATTTGTTGATGCAGCCTGTCATGTAAACTCAGTCACTTCTCCTGCATTATATGCAACACTCTCGCTGGACTTTTCTAGGTTGAGATTTTGCTTTTCTGTGTTCAGTGTGGATCTGGACCAAATACAAACCTCTGTATTACACAACAACAGAATGCAATATTAGTAACCTGGCATCATATCTGAATGTTATCAGTAATGTGGAGGTTGTTTCTTTTGTGCAGCCTTTGGGTTTCCTGTCGTTATGTGATCAGTCATCAGTCTAGTATAGATAAACATGTTTATTGTATAGCAGGTTAGATCTTGTTGTATTTGCCTTTATTCGTCTGTCTGTGTGGGAACAAAAACTCAGAGGTACAGATGGTATAATTTTGTTTAGACGCAAATATTGTCTTTCCAGGGTTATTTACAGATCAATGCCCTGTTCAACAAAACTTGGTTTGTCATAATAATTTTGCTGTCACGGGAGCTGTAATGGGCCGTACACAAATTATATGGCAAACGCAATACAGTATCAATTTTCTAGCCACACTTTTCAACAGAAAAACTTGCCAGCCAATTTTTTTTGTTACATTTTCTGTTGTATTCAGTTTTAGCAGGTGCTTGATTATCTGTGTCTTTTCACATCATTTTTCCTGCATTGCTCCAAATTGTACAGTAATGTTGTACATTAACACTGAACTCACTATGTTTGTTCCGGTTTTTATTATCTCCTGTCCTGCAGTTGTGTGATTCAGACGCACTTCCTGCAATCATAACAACACATTTGTCAATGGATCTTAATGAAGAAATGTGCAGAGATGAAGAAATGTGTAGATTTCAACAGTGTTGTTGGAAGTTTGAGGCATCGTTTTGCAGTCTGCAGAACACACATCGTTCTTAAGTGTGTTAAAGCAAGTGAGGACCAAAGAGTGTTGTGTAGTTTAAATAAATGAAACAGATATCAAGTGTAGCTTAATATGCAGCTGATCCACTTCAGTGTCTCTCATAACCTCCAGATTCATACAATATAAATGATAAACCTACGAGACAGAGAGAGAGAGAGAAAGAGACAGAGACAGAGAGAGAAAGACAGAGAGAGAGAGAACAGAGAGAGATACAGAGAGAGAGAGAGACAGAGAGAGAGAGACAGAGACAGAGAGAGAGACAGAGAGAAAGAGAGACAGAGAGAAAGAGAGACAGAGAGAAAGAGAGACAGAGAAAGAGAGAAAGAGAGACAGAGAGAAAGAGAGACAGAGAGAAAGAGAGACAGAGAGAGAGAGACAGAGAGAAAGAGAGAGAGAAAGACAGAGAGAGACAGAGAGAGAGAGACAGAGAGAGTCTCAAATAACCTGACCGATTTCTGTTAGTTAAGGATTCAGAGTTGGTAGTCAGGTAGTCAGAAAGGTACAGAGATGTTTGTGAATGCTTAAACCCATTCATCTCAACTGACTGGTGATATATTTATGAGCAGACATATGTCCGGGCAACACATGCTACATCTGGGGTGTGAGTGTATGTGTGCAGACACTGTGACACACACACACAGATACATGAGCATGGGGTTACACCCACACTACACTTCATGTGAACACTCAGACACACAGAGATGGGACTCGCACCGACAAAATATCTCACTTGTACTTTGCAACAGCTGAGTAAAAGTGTATCACAGCACACTCTGTCAGAAGCGATTACATGTTGCTATGCGATATAGGTGATTGTCTTGTTGCCACGACAACTGCTTCCTGTCTAAGAGAGGATGGGGGTGTTTCAGTACAGTGGTCTATTTGTGCTCATGAAAGACAAAGCCTTGGGTCGCAGCAGAAGCACTGAGATGGATCAAGCATTAAAACGTGTGTTTATATAATGCTGTGTTTCCTGCAGAGGCTGAGAAACTTCAGTGGTCAGAAGAGATGTGACCGTGCTGTGCTCTTCATATAGTGATCAGCTGTTTTGTCCAGTGATTTTAATGTGATAGTGATGCTACATTGTGTCTTTCTCTTCTCTGTAGAGATGACAGAAGTGGAGCCGGTGCTGGATTTTGCCTCATCGGGCCGCTCTGGCCGTCGGAACGCAATGCCTGATATTCTGGGCTCTCCTGTCGGAGTCCCACCTGATCTGCCCCTTAAACTAGCCGAACTCTCCCTCACTGGTAACTCACCCTCCCTAACCAAATAACTCAAGAATTTTCAACTATTTTTGAGTATTTCAGAGTCACATTGTGAAGTCAGTGCTGACAGAGCTCAATTCATAAGCAAATAGCATTCAAGCATAAACACAAAAACTGTGGTCATTTCTGTACTAAACAGTTAAAGTTTCTTTTACTTCTTAGTCTTCTTAGGTTTTTTTGCCTGTCTCTCTCTGTCTGTCTTTCTCTCTGTTTCAGATGGCCCAGGTGATGTTCAGTCCCCATCCTCAGATGAACCTCTCACTCCTACAGGGAGTTCAGGGGTGAAGGAGGGCTCATAGATGTCTGAGCCCATGTCTGGAGTGCAGAGATGAGCCTGACCGCCCAGGCTTTCCCCTGGAGCTCCGCCTCTGTTCCTGATGCCTGTCACACTGCATTATGGGAAGCAGCAGACGGCAACTAAAATGTGAAACGAAGGACAAGCTCTTCAAAGTGTCAGTGGAATAAAAAAATGGGAGATGCAATGTTGAAACAACAGAGATGAAGAGAAACATTGCAGGAGAATGTCCAAGAGCAAACCTCACATTTGTATGTAGGACCTGCTGTCATTGAACTTTACACACGTTTGATAGAATGCTGGTCTTTCTATCCGCTTTGTGTCTAATAACAACTGTTGTGAGTTGTGCATGAATCAAATAGTGATTTTATATTGTGTGTTGTTAGTGATGTGTCTGTGAGAATCACCTCAGTCTGTGCAAAGAGGGTTTTTAAAGCAAGTGTGTGCAAATTTCTAAGCATCATGTAGCACTGATAAGACAATATAAGACAGTGTATAAGCTAAAAACCAAAAACATAGGATTTAGATATGACTTTTTTAAATTTGGCGGTGTGACAGCATCTAAGAGCCATAGCCTTTATAAGGTCTCTTTAACCTAATCGTGCAAAATAAAGTGAGTGATACGAGTGTGACAAATCTCGAGAGATTTTTTATACAGTGTCTATGTCATCAAATACGTGCAACTTAACTGGTATTATAAACTTATGGGAGATTTTATTTACAGTACTGTCCTAATAATAAACTACACTGATATCTGCTAGTGCATCAGTGTAAAATGTAAATGACAAACTGGGTTTAAATTGCATTTGTGTTTTTGTAAACATATCAGTGAAGGCTCATAGTGTGTGTTTAGTTTGTTATCTAATATACAGACAGTGATTCTCGTTATGTGTGTACACAAACATCAGATAGGTGTGGTACTGAACGTGACCAGTGTTAATAAAATCACCTGAAACTGCACCTCAGAACTCAATAAACCCGTGATGTGTGATCACCAGCAGGGGGAGACACTTCTGTGTGTTCACCAGCAGGGGGAGACACTTCTGTGTGTTCACCAGCAGGGGGAGACACTTCTGTGTGATCACCAGCAGGGGGAGACACTTCTGTGTGATCACCAGCAGGGGGAGACACTTCTGTGTGTTCACAGCGGGAGACACTTCTTGTGTTCACCAGCGGGGAGACACTTCTGTGTGTTCACCAGCAGGGGGAGACACTTCTGTGTGTTCACCAGCAGGGGGAGACACTTCTGTGTGTTCACCAGCAGGGGGAGACACTTCTGTGTGTTCACCAGCAGGGGGAGACACTTCTGTGTGATCACCAGCAGGGGGAGACACTTCTGTGTGTTCACCAGCAGGGGGAGACACTGTTCACACATCTCAAGCCATTTGTTTTCAAAAATATCAATACTCAGCAGGAGGGAAGTGATGTGTGTCTCTGAAATAAAGTCTAATTTCATATATGCAATCATATGTTTAGCCTGGTTTATCACAGTAAAAAATCAAATGTGATATAATGTGGAATATATGTGTAATTCTGGGTAAATGTGATGCTGAAGCACTGATGCTGAGTGTGTCTGTGTGTATACATACATACAAACAAATAAATAAATCCATAAATAAGGGGCACTATATATAGAAGTAGATATGCTCTCATCTGCTGCAGGGTGTGAGTGTGTTGACTCTGCAGTCGTGTGATGATCAGAGAAGAGTTTTCTCGAACATCTGTCCATCTGTGTCACTCTGACAGTTTCAGTTTCACAACAACATCTGTGATAAAATCATTCCTGTGGCTCTCTGTTGACACTGGTCGTTTCTGATATTAAATATCAGCTTATACATCTGAACTGCAGTCAGAAGTACAAATTCAAAGAAGGACAGATGGTACATTTTTGGGTGAACTATCACTTTAAACAAAGTTTCTGATAGTTTGTGTGTTAATTAAGTGTTTTGCTTCCACTGTTTCACACAATAAACTGTTGTTTTTCCCTTCAGGGTATAAAATACAGTTAAACTCTTTTGTATCTGCATGAGCTTTTGTCCATATCTTATAACTGATGCATCGTTCATACAGCAGTGGCAGATAAATATACACGTTTACTCCTGACTCTGTACTGTATACTCTTTAGTTTAACTATAGTGAGCTTAATACCCACAGTTGATAACACATACTGTATAACACACTAACAACTAATGAATAACATTAACAAACCTAATTATTCATTACATTAACGAATCAAATGATGTGGTGCAATCAAACTGCTAGAAATGTAAATTTACATTTTCACATGTACATTACAGTAAATTTCTATTAGAATTTGTCATATTTACCCCCCCCCCCCCCCTTTATTAATCTCACATTAAGAACACAAAAACATGTTCTGTATTGAGTGTTTATTCAGGTTCAGGTTCAGTCAGATAAAACGGTGCTGTTGTAATACATGAGGCACATGCACCGACTTCATGTCACTGACACTGACTGTAGCATTTGCTTCCACCCAAATATGCCGTTCAGTCCCACCCTCTGCCTTACACTTGTATAACAAACCCTCCAAGAATGCAGCCTGTGCTGTCGCTATGGTAACATGTTACCAAGGAAACCACCTGAGCTGAAAATTCACCATGTTATTACAAACTGCCTTACAGATGAATATATCTTGTCAATGTTGTACAAGAAACATGCCCATAACTCTATTATTTGATGAGTTTTCAAATATCAGAGTGAACTGTAACAAACACCGGCTTGTATCAACCAACCACGTGAAGAAAATCATGGAGTGTGAAAATATCCCGTGTTATGACTGGACTGCTGTGGATGTGAATGCTGAGAGCTGTAGTTAAGACGATGTCTTCACAGCAGTGAGAGACTAAAACATCTGACCTCATGCTGTGCAGACAGGAGACTAATGCTTTATTCACTAATAACTGTGTATCATGTGAAAGCACAGCTGTTAGTGGCAACACCAGTGAGCCAACATCATCCATCTGATCTTCTCTGAACACTAATGAAGAGATGTGGAAGTGCTGACCTTCTCTTTATAACACTTTAAAACCCAGTAATGAGTCCAGTAGTATTTTGTCAGTGCTCATGTGGCTTCACTGCGGCACAGGAATTTATTGTGTCGATTTGAACCAATGAAAAATAATCAGTGGACCAAGAGGTGGATCTGGGGTGTGGACACCCCCCACTCAGACAATCTACAATCTACTGCTTAACAAGAAAGAGAGAGAGAGTGACAGGTTTGTGATCCAGAATGTGTGAACCACTGGCTTAAGAAGCATCAGTATTTTGTTGCAGGGAAGTGGATCATTAGATTACTGTACTTACTGTACTTGCTCTGAGTGCCACTGTGACCGCAAGTGTTAAAAAATGTTTGAAGTTTGTGACACTGAAAGTGTGCGTGTGAGGATCCGACTCAGACAGAACAGTGCAGCTCAGAAAAAAGACAAAATGACTGTATGTCAATAGCTAATTGAAATGTTAATTGACTGTCTGTAGCTCAGGATCAATGGTTTCTAATCTCCAGAAGCACACACACACTAATAAACTGTTTACAGTTAATGTATTATAAGTTCATCAAATCAAGTGTTAAGGTCAAGAAGCAATATGGGTTTAGCAAAAGAAATGATGACACAGTTCTAATAATAGCTTCTCTAAACAACACAAACAGAGAAAAAAGATGGATGTGTCATGAAAGCTTTACAACAGCACAAAGAAATCTATCATAATCATGTTGTTAATGAGCCTATAAGTTCTGCCCTACAAACACAAATACAAATTCCAAGTTGTTTTAAAAAACACAGATTTAACTGAATGTTCCCCTTCCCTTGTGATCGACTGGGCGGGTGTTCAGCTCACCCTCTTTCTGACCTTTATAATCAGATCTTTTGTTAAGATGTTGTCAGACTGTTCTGGTCCAAAGCAGCTGATATCTGCTTCTCTATTGTGCAGTCTGAGTGAGGCGGCCACCACGTTTACAACTTTATACTGGAGCAAACGTCAGCCATTCTGTCCGCCCCCCTGAGAGACGCTGGTGTTTTTCCACTTGGGCAGCACTAGGACAGACACAAAAGGAAAGAGCCGGAGAGATCGGCGGAAGAGATTGTGGAGAAACTACAGTCTCATTGTTGGGGTTCAGTAATGCCAGTCTTTAGCCAGATCTTTGATAAACATGAATGTTTGTTAAAACTCCTTCATAAATGATCACACTGCAGGATCAGTTCAGTTCTGACTGGTTTCTGTTCTGCAGTTATAGCAAAAACCTTCAAAACCAGTCATAAAACAATTAGATAAACAGCTTTAATAGATCTGGGTGCTGACCCTAATAACAATGCTTTGGGCAGATGCCTCACACACATACCAGCTAAATATTCCATGTGTGAGGCAACTGTATGCACACAAAGAAAATATTAAAAGACACGAGAAACTGTAGACTGAAAGATGTGCAAAAATTCAAAGATTCGTGACTGTTCAAAGATCCAGGCATGTCTATATTTAGCTCTCCAGCTGTCACAACTTTTCTTTGATATTAAGACCACAGAAAAGTTACCAGTAAGGGAACAGAAAACTTGATTTGTGATTTGTCATTCATTACATAAGCAGCAACATATATAATGAACTTATATGGATTTGTGTGCATTGTACTGAAATGTGTTATATTAAATGTTATGTACAAATTTGAACTCAGGTTTGGTCCTCAGAGTGACATCCTGTCAAAGATGAAGGCTTCATTAATCTATAATTTATCATCAGTTCATTCATCTGCTAATGGAGATTTGAGATCTTAATGCTGTAATGGCAAACTAATGCTTTACGCTGCAGTAACTTCCTAGTACTTCAGTGACAGATGAACATGAGAGCCAGTCAACACACGTCCACACAGAGGTGCAACAACTTATCTGTACATTATGCTAAAAAAACACCTAAATATTCTGGTGCCCCTGTTGTATAACGTCCTGTGCAGTGCATATGGTGCATATGAATGTTCTCTTTTTTATTCATATTTAAATTATTAAAGACCATCAAGTCACATTTGGACAAGTGGACTATCAGGGTTATAGTTAATGTTTATTAGCTTTTAAAACATCATACACTCTTTCTCTTCCAGGAAAACTGACAAAAATATCGATGACTTATCTTGCACTACACAAACTTTTGTCCAATCAAATACTCTCAAGAATGAGGATGCCCCTCCGTCTACAACCACCTGCAACTGACACACACCCACACCCAAATACAGCAAATATTGCTGTGACTTAAACAAAGCCTATTGGAACTACAGATAATAAACAAGTATATAAAGCGAATTAGCATATACAACTCTATAATTAATTATCATGTGCAAAGGTTTTCTTCTGTTGTTTAATTTGTATTTTTATAAGATAATTTACATAACAGTTCAAAATACTTTGTTGAAAGCTATGAAAGCTAAGAAGAAAGAAAGACATTGAACGGGAATGTGTTTGTGTGTAGTAGCAGTATGTTATTTTGCTGTGGGGAGGAGCATAGCTCTTATGGGAACAGACTCCAGACAAAGAAGAGAAACATTACGTAACACCATGACAACACACTTCATGATGTCATCATCCATGGATCCAACTAAATAACTGATGACTTCATTCTAGGCAATAGAAAAAATCTATGTCTAAACAAAGGAAACAGACTCTGCACATTACAAGCACAGCAGCATATAAGCATATCTATTAAGGCTGGCAGGAATTCAGAGGGCCGTTAGAGAGAGATTCTTCTGTCGTCCAGTGCTTTTGTAAACTGGGTCACTCACAGCGGTGGGAAATGAAACACACAGGGTCTATCTTTCTGTCTGAGGGCAATTTGATCTTCAATCCAACCAAAGCAATTTTACCAGCTTCTAGCAGTGGACATCTGGCTGTGAACAAACAGGCTTAGAAAGACATTTTATCCGAGTGTCAGCCTGTTATTAGTTCTAGATCACCTGTAATAAGAGCAACATAAAACCAAATAATCCTAAAAACCAAATGCATAAAAATATTGAGGAGC